>MU260476.1:192500-196927 GCA_020310875.1 Ceratopteris richardii
TGCTGGAGTTGTGATAAGCAAGCCCCTTGCTTAAGCAACCCCCTTGCTTGCTTGTTTGTTTTCTTTTAGTAGGCATATCTATGTGTGTGCGCAGGCAGTGTTGCAACTCTCTACCCCTGAGTTGTTAGCATTGGTTCTCCCTCATATGGTATCCATTTGATGTAATTCTTGTCTCATTGGATAGCTATAAGAGTCTATTTTATGCTTACCAATTATCTGGAGCATTCTCTGAGTAAGCTGGGAGCAACATTCATTTTAGTGAAGTTGTGTGATTGATATCTCTCTCTTTGTGTAGGCTCTGTTGGAAATATTTTGCTCTCTGTTGTAAGGGCTGGTTCTCCTTCTCTATGTATCCATTTGCTATGATTTTGGTGTCATTGGGTAGCTATTAGAGTCGTCTAAAGTTGACATAAGTTTGAGATTCATTCTCTGTATAATCTCTGAGAAAACTTTGCTGGAGTGAAGTGAGGTCTCTGCTTGACTAGCAGTTGTGAGCATTCAACTAGCTCATGTTGTAGACATTGTTTCTCTTTGTGTAAGCATCCATTTCAAGTGAAATTTGTTTTGTTGGAAAGCCCTTGGTGTCTACTACAGGTCTACAAAAGCTCACTGGAGTTCTCTGCATAAGCTCTGAGTAAGAGCATTTTTGGTGTGCAGAGGTCAAAGAAGGATACCTGTGGAGGTCATTCGCGCTTCATCGTTGCTTAGGGGTTGAGATACTTCCCCCATCAGTGGTATCAGAGCATTTGGGCATCTTGGAGGTATCACATACAAGCAAGAAGACATCTTGGAGTTGGTGGTTGAAGAGTTGCATCAACAAAAGCTTCTTGGAGGTAGCTCACATCAAGGGGGAGCTATTCTACTCAGATTTGCAAGAGCACAAGGTGTCCATCTAAGGAAAGCTTTGGATTGAGGTAACCTCAGAGCCTCATTTTCATTTTACACACATTGGAGCATTAGCCAAGGGCTAGGTCAAGTATCAAAGACTAGATATGGGAGACTTCAACACTCAAATTGAAAAGCTAGACAAAGGTAACTATCAACCATGGAGATTTAGGGTCTCCAACTATCTTATGGGCAAGGGCCTTTGGGGGTTGATTAGTGGAAGTGAACCAAGACCTAGGTTGGATGAGAATCCAACCAATGACCAGAGAAGGGCCTTTAGGGAATGGAATGAAAGAGAAAAGAGGGTTATCTTTATTCTTTCCCAACACATTAGCAATAGCATGATCGGCCATATCCAAGACCTGGATTCAAGCATGAAGGTATGGGAGACACTTGAAAGGCTTTATTCAACAAGCACCAAAGCAAGGAAGATCCAACTCAAGAATGAGCTCAACAACCTTAGGAAGAGCTCAGGGAGTAGCATAAATGACTACATACTTAAGGTCAAGGAGTTATCAGATGCATTGGGATCCATTGGAAGCCACGTAGACGATGACGATCTTGTGGCTTATACTCTCAATGGTTTGAGAGATGATGAGAAGTGGAAACCCTTTACCACTTCAGTTTATGTAAGGGATAATCTTCCCGATTTTGAGCAATTGGTTGCTCTCATGGTCACCGAAGAAATGAACATAGGTGGAAGTTCAACTAAAAGCAAAGATGCACAAGTTTTCTATGCAGGTAATCAAAGGGGCAAAGGAAGACAAGGACAAGGAAGGGGCAAAGGAAGGTTTGGAGGAAGGCAAGGCCACTCAAGAAATCAAGGACATGACCAAGGCACCTCATCACAAAGAGGGAGAGGAAGATCAAGAGGAAGAGGAGGACGACATCAACAAAACAGGAATCAAGATGGCGAAGGATGTTACATATGTGGCAAGTTTGGCCACTATGCTAGAGATTGCTACCAAGGAGGAAACCAAAGGAACTATAATCAAGGTTCTTCATACAAAGGCCAAGGTAATTATGCTTCTACAAGTTCAGAAAATGACAATCTCTTGATGATGCACATGAATGGGAATTCAAGCAAAGTAGATAACACTTGGTATATTGATAGTGGATGTAGCAACCATATGAGTTGCAATGCTTCTTGGTTTACTAATCTACATGTTCCCAAAGGTAAAGGACATGTAGAAACAGGTGATGATACAGCCCATGAGATCTCCCATGTTGGAGATGTAGCTTTGGATGACAAGGAGGAAGGAAGATGTCTCAAGGATGTCTTGCATGTACCTACCATCACAAAGAACTTGGTGTCCGTTGGGCAAATGGTTGAAAGAGGCTATCAAGTAAGGTTCAACAAAGGTGGATGCTTTGTGGAGAACCCTAAGCAAGGTTACAAGGTCATAGCAAGAGGAAAGAAGCAAGGGAGACTCTTCACTTTGGAGGTAAATTCTCATTCTACTCAACATGTCTACTTCACATATGGAAACAAGAGGATTTCGGAGTTGGACTTGTGGCACAAGAGGATAGGTCACATCAACATACAAAGAATGAAGGAAATGCAATTCAAGAGGCTGGTTGAAGGTCTTCCCAACTTCCAAGGACAAGGTATGAAGCATTTATGTGAATCTTGTCAACTAGGGAAGCAAGCGAGACTTCCATTCAAGAAGAGTGGCTACATAAGCCAACATCCATTGGAGTTGATACATACAGATGTGTGGGGGCCAACGAAAGAGCAATCCATTGGAGGTAACAAGTACTTTGTCACTTTTATAGATGATTGCACAAGGATGGTTTGGGTTTATTTCATAAAAAACAAATCAGATGTGTTTACATGTTTCAAAGCATTCAAGGCAATGGTAGAGAAGGAAACAGGTACATATATCAAGAAGCTAAGGTCCGATGGAGGGGGAGAATATTTCTCAAATGAGTTTTCTGATTTTTTTAATGGATCAAGGCATCAAGAGGCAAGTAACATGCAGGTACACACCCCAACAAAATGGAAGTAGCAGAGAGAAAGAATAGATACATTGCCGAGATCGCTAGAGCAATGCTTAATGAGATGAATGTACCTAACATGTTTTGGAGTGATGCAGCAAATACCGCCGTGTATCTAATGAATAGGGCTCCTACCTCAGGGATCCATGGCTTGACACCATATCAAGCCTATTATGGTAAGAAACCTGATCTTTCCCACTTGAAGATATTTGGATGTACTTGTTATGTACATGTGCCAAGTGAATTGAGGCACAAGCTACAACCAAAGGCAGAAAAGTGTGTGTTTCTAGGATATTCAAATGATCATAAAGGTTACAGGTGCTTCAACCCAAATACAAAGGACTTGAGGATATCAAGGGATGTAGCATTTGATGAGCTACTCCCTTGGTATAAGAAGTATGATTGTATGCAGGACTATGAAGAAGAAAAGCATGGACATGATGAAGAACAAATCGACCTAGAGCTAAGCGGCCCCAAGGTGTTCCATCAATGAAGATAGTTCAAGCATGAACTCACCATGGAGGGGGAGATCTTCATCAAGCTATGAAGCACAATCAATCAACAAAGGCAAAGCAACATTGGTGGAGTTGGATGAAGAAGGTAATGAAGTTGAAGATGATGAAGGACACATGATGGAGAAAGAAGCCACGTCAAAGAAAGAGATCAAGTTCCCAAGGCAAAGGAGGTTTATTCCTCCAAAAGGTGAAGAAAGGAAGTCTTCTAGAGTTAAGTATCCAACTCAAAGGTTTACTTATGATTCATACATGGCAACACATTATGCATATATGAACAAAGTAGTAGAAGATCATGAGCCCGATTGCTATGAAGATGCAAGCAGGTACACCGAATGGAAAGAGGCAATGCAAGAAGAGATCGACGCACTTGAGGAAAATCAAACATGGACTCTAGTGCCCAAGAAGGAGAACATGAAGGTAATAGGTAATAAGTGGGTGTATAAAGTAAAGAGGAATTCAGATGGATCTATTTCTAGGTTCAAAGCAAGATTGGTGGCCAAGGGTTTTGCACAAACCTATGGAGTGGACTTTGAAGAGACATTCAGCCCCGTGGCAAAGATGAGCACCATTAGGACACTCATTGCAATGGCTGCTAGCAAAGGATGGAAGCTCTTCCAATTGGATATCAAGAATGCCTTTCTCAATGGAGACTTGGAAGAAGAGGTATACATGGAGCAACCACTAGGTTTTGTTCATAAAGAGTTTCCACATCATGTTTGTAGGTTGAAGAAGGCACTTTATGGCCTAAAGCAAGCTCCAAGGGCTTGGAACCAAAGATTGGTGGACTATTTGATCAAATGTGGTTACAATCAATGCAAGGCGGATCCATCTCTCTTCATCAAACAAAGAGGAGAACTTGTGGTCTACATGTGTGTGTATGTAGATGATCTTATCATTACAGGTAATGATACAAAGGGCATTGAGGAGATCAAGGCAAAGCTTGGAAAGGAGTTTAGGATCTCTGATCTTGGAGATCTTAGGTATTTTCTTGGCATTGAAGTGTATACAAAGAAGAAGGTATTATGCTCA
>MU260477.1:22500-62500 GCA_020310875.1 Ceratopteris richardii
TCTAAAATATACCTTTCTGAAATATCAAGCTTCTCTTCAATAGAACTCTGGAACCTTCTCCTGAACATGAACATCCTAAAAGGAACTTTCTCCAAACATTCTTTTTCTTCCTTCTTCTTTCAAAGTTGGAACATAAAGAGAACCTGACAAAGGAAATATAGGAATACCTGAAATAGGAATACCAAGTAGGTATGACTCTGCGTTCTTTCATTTATGGCTGAAAATAAGTCTTCATGTTTCATCACCCCCTGGATGACGTAACACTAGTATCCAGTATTCTTCAAATTATATCAGATTTTATGAAATCTTGGACGTCCTTCTTCATAAATCTGATCTTTAGTGATCAATACCTGTATCTGAAACAAAATCTCTGAACCCTTTTTATTAGCACTGCAGTTGCTAATAACTTTCACTGTAAGTCTTGAGCTTCCCATATTGTAGAATAAGGTTAGCTGATAAAACCTTGCTGAAAGCATTTTAGGATTCATACCCTTCTACAACATAACAAGTATCTTCTTCTATCTCTCTGTAACACAAATATGATAGAATCTAAATCTTTGACTTACTTCTTCCAATGCTAAGAATCTTACACAAACAAAGTATAGACAACTGACTCATAAATACTCAAGATCATACAAGATCATATAAGATCAATGATCTCTCCTGTGTAGAATGTGCTGTCATCAAACCTTTATGGCTGAATGTTTGATTTGCTACCTGAATGTCTTCAAGTGTCCATGCTTCTCGAAAAGTTGTAAAACTTTTCCTCAAACAAATCCTCACAAGAATCTGAAACTCCTACTTGAAATATAAGTGGACAAACTTCTCACCTTGAGAACTCCAAAAGCTGCAAGTTGATACTTCATATCTTTCATATTCTACCCGGGTGAAATGTGATAGTATCTTCTTGACTTTCTTTTGGCTAACTCCACTTCTCAATCAAGTGATAGGATATGATGGAACACCTTTTTGAATACAAACATGTATCCAAAAGTGTAGACAATCATAAAAAGTATATTCTTCATTGACTTGTACATCAACAAATCTCAATTTTCTGAAGTTTTTTTGAAAATACTGAATATGAGGTAACCTTTCCAAACGTAAAACCTCAACCCAAGTCTTCAACATCTACTACAAAAAACTCTTTTACCTCAAGAGTTAGATAAAGAAGAAATATACTTCTCTACAACTTGTCATATACCAAGTAGCTCTGTATTGACACTCCAAGAATTCTTTGAGGGAACATATAAGTTGCCTGCTCAAAAGCTTCAACTAGAACATAACTCATATATATATGAGTCAAAAGTTATATTTGCTGCTTTTCTTTCTCTCAATGCAATTCTTTGTCAAATCTACTAAATCATGACAAGTACCATGCAAAACAAGAAAGTGCTTTTTCTTCACACAAGATGTTCTCGTAGACTTGTCTTTGGGCATAGAGGATAAAATAGGAAAAGTATATGGAAAATATATGAGAAAAGGAAGCCTTACTTTTCTTTTGGAAATGATGGACTTTCTTCTTCTGCATCTTTCTTCCACCTGATGATCATGTTAGCATCTTCAAACTTCTCTTCCATACCTTTTGTTCTCTTCATCTTGAAGTAGCAAACACTCTTGCTTCTTCAAATGAACTTTTTCTCTTTCTCTAGTGCTAAGAGTAATAGATAAAACAAACATGGTATACAAATGGAAGTGAATATAGAAACATGTTTTATCATCTCCTCATATCTCTGAGTCAAAATTCTGTTTCAAATGTCTGAAACGACTAAATTCACCAATTTTTTGTATGAATGATGAATTACTTTTCTAGAGTTACCTCTCTAGATATCTAGATCACATTTTGTACATGGATATCCAACCAACTTACAACAAAAAATTGGCTGAAAAACTCATCCCATCTCCAAATTTGTCTTCTTAGATGAGCTTTCTTGTCATGAAAGAGATCTCTCAAAACTCTCTAGAAAAACCTCTAGATATAAAAGCATTCCTTGAATCCTGTTACACTTATGTGTTCCTCGAGTAGCTTTGATGTGAACCTTTTCCCTATACATGGGCACTTTTTACTCTAGTGCTGGCTAGAGGTTTTTTCCCCATGTTACCACATACTTGATACTCTCATATGTGGTGGTACTTTGTACTTAGGGATATTATTCAGCTCTTACTTCAGTTCAGTTCATCGATCAATAGAGAGAGCTATTCCAGCCATTGTCTTCTCCGTGTGTCTTATTGCGTTTGTGCTCCTTGTGTGTCTCTCGCACTTCTACACACACCCAAAAGTGGTATCAGAGGAGGTTAAGCTCCTTCTCAAGTTTCGGTTTTTTGCGTCGCGGCACGTGCGCACTTTAACAGTGCAAATCAACTTCGGAGCATAGAACTATGAATTTCAGCAGCCCAGAAACATTTCCACCAGGAGCGCTGGGGTTTTACCCCCATTTCAAATCCATTCATACACTCAGAATCGCCATCAGAGTGACGGTTTGTGATCTGAAATTTCAGCACTCATTTCAGTTTTCATCGAAGTGAAGATTTTGTCACATTCTCATTCCTAAGTGAAATGGCGGGCAGCAATGACTTGTTTGGCATGCTTCAAGCTGAAGATAAGCTTGATGGGGCCAACTATCCGATGTGGTCTTACATGATGAAGCATGTTCTTGTTGCAAAACAACTTTGGAACATAGTGGCAGATGTAGATCGAAGGCCGGCAGTGCTTCTACTATTGGGAAAGATGGATGGATGATCCAGGAAACTGAGTAGGTACTACTAAAACTGCTTTGTACCAACCCTCTCTTGCTTTAGACTTGATTAGTAGACTTCCTTAGCTTTCTAATGACACCAAGAAATGGCCTATGTCCTTTGGAAATGATGTGTGCAATGATTGAATCAAAATAGATAACTTTGGAAGTCACAAACCCAAGAAAACCTTCTATTTTGGTTTAGATACCTGCTGAAAGTTTTGCTCAGTGTGACCAGCGCAGTAGCAATTGGTAAACTTCCTTCTAGGGGTATTCAATTAACTTAGTAAGCTACCATTTGCAAGTGAAATGATGTAAAATGACAAACTATACTCAGAGAAATTGATTTAGCAAAATTAGCTATACCCCCGACTTTTTAGGACTGTAGTAGAGGTAGACCAGTGAGCACCTCGACGACGATTTCTCTGAATCTGCTGAATGGAATGTCTTCAATTTTTGATAGCATGTAGTCGACTTCAAGCTGAATTCAACAAGCTTTGAATCACTAAATTTGGAGTAGTATTGACCGAGATACGCCCTTGACAAGTTGACAGACTTTTGAGTAGACTAGTAGAGAACACAGAGATGAATGATGTAAATGTATCTATTAGTTAACACTTGTGTACAATCCCATTGTCATGAATAGCATTGCCAAATGGTGTAGAGAGGTGTAGGCTATGGTATAGTCCTTACACACACTCAATTACAGAAGAATGAAGCTCGGGAGTGAAGTGATCTGCCCGCGACTTTTCCAAGTACATCTTTTATAGGATATGTGCAAAAATTTGAATTCAAATTCAAATTTTGGCTTCCTATGATCAAGGTCCTAAAAGCTTGGAGATATTCTCTCAATCAAAAAGGCTAATTTTTCCACGACTCAGTTTGGTAGGTGATTACAAAAGATTCCAAGTTATTTTGACTTTTACAAATGAGATAAAGTGGTAATTAACCACTAGCATATGTTCCTATGGTTCTTCATGTATGTAGGGTCTTTATGATAACTTCCAAGCCAAATGTGTAGGCTTGTGATTTACACCAACAGCTCCCCCTCAAGCCAAACATTTTGGCTTAAGTCTTCATCCTCATTCTTCAAGTATATCCTGCAATCCAATCATAGATTTGAACCTGCAAAGTTTGGTCCCATCCAAAGCTTTAGTCGGCAAATCTGCACATTGCATGTTGGTTGACACATAAGTCAGCTGAATATCCTTGCTTAGCAACTTCTTTCTCACATAATGATAATGAACTTCTATGTGTTTTGTTCTGGCATGATAGATAGGATTAGCTGCAAGGTGAAGAGAACTTGTATTATCTCCAAGGATAATTGGAGGCCTAGTACATAAGCCCAATTCTGTATACAAAAGCTTAATCCAAATTGCTTCTTGAGTGGCATTAGCTAGCCCTCTATATTCTGCTTCTGTAGAAGACAATGCAACTTGCAGACCATGAAATTGGTTTGTCACCTGCAAAAGAAATGTATCCTGAAGTGCTTCTCCTATCATCCTTGCATCCTGCCCAATCTGCATCCGAATAAACTTTTATATCAATATCTGAAGTGTAAGGAAAATACAAACCATGGTTCTGTGTACCCTTGAGATACTTCAAGATTCTTTTGGCAGCCTCTAAGTGAGGTATCCTTGGCTTGTGCATAAATTGACTTAGCACACTAACTCCATATGCAATGTCAATTCTGCTTAAAGTAGCATAGTTCAAGCTACCCACCATACTTTGATAACCTGTAATGTCTTGGACTTCATCACCGTCATGGGCACTTAACTTTAGATTCACCTCCATTGGAGTGCTTGTTGCTTTAGCATCCTGCAATTGAAATTTCTTCAACATATCTTGTACATACTTCTTTTGAGTAATGTATATTCCTGAATTAGTGTAAACTAATTCAAGTCCCAAAAAATACTTCAATAATCCAAGATCATTGATCTTGAATTCCTTCATTATCTGGCTTTTGATGCTTCTGATTCCATTGACATCATTGCCTGTAATGATGATGTCATCAACATAAACACAAAGATAGATTACCTCTGAATTACTTCTCTTAATGAATAGAGAAGTGTCAGCCTTGCTCATGACAAAATCTTGGTCTTGGAGGTATGTACTTAGCCTGTAATTCCATGCCCTAGGTGCCTGCTTCAATCCATATAAAGCCTTCTTTAATTTGCAAACATAAGTTATCTTCTTAGGGTCTTCATAGCCAGGAGGTTGTGACATATAAACCTCTTCTGAAATCCATCCATTCAAGAAAGCATTCTTGACATCCAATTGGTACATGTTCCAATTCTTTGATGCAGCCACACTAACCAACACTCTAATTGTTGGCATCTTGGCCACAGGAGAAAATGTCTCTTCATAGTCAATGCCTTGGGTTTGTGCAAAACCCTTGGCTACCAATCTGGCCTTGTACCTGTTAATTGTGCCATCAGAATTTCTTTTCAATTTATAGATCCATCTGAATCCTATTACCTTCATGGAGTCCTTCTTGGGTACTAACTCCCATGTATCACTCTCCTTGAGTGCTTCAATCTCCTCATCCATAGCTTCTTTCCATTCTGATTTGGTGATTGCTTCTTCATATGAACCTGGTTCTTCATTTGACAAATCCTTTGCAAGATAAATTGAATGTTTAGTAACAAGAGATGTATCATACCCATATCTGATAGGTTTTTTGCTTTCTCTTTGAGACCTTCTGATTGATTGAGTTGAAGTTTCTGGTATGTCCTCAAGCTTCTTCATCTTCATTTTGCCCTTGGACTTCCATGCCTTGAAATCTTCAAGGTTCATTGTATCTTCATCATCTGAACATGACTCTCCATCCTGAGTAGGTTCCTCCTTTGTAAGTTTTGGAAATTCTTCTTCCAAATCATAGGGTAGTTTGACCTTCCTGCATTCATTCTCATACCAAGAATCATTCTCATCAAAGATCACATCTCTGCTTACCATAAATCCCTTATTGGTAGGGTTATAAAACCTGTAACCTTTTTGATTTAAATCATATCCAATGAAAATACATTTTTCAGCCTTTGGATCTAGCTTTCCTCTTACCTGTGAAGGAATGTGTACATATTCTACACACCCAAAAATTTTGCAGTGATCCAATGATGGTCTCTTACCATGCCATGCTTCATATGGTGTCATACCATCAAGTGACTTTGATGGTAACCTGTTTATGAGATAGGTGGCAGTAGAAACACTCTTTGCCTATAGATAGTTAGGTAATTTCTTCTCATTAAGCATAGATCTAGTTGTCTCAACAATTAACCTATTTCTACTTTCAGCTACCCCATTCTGTTCAGGAGAGTACCTTGTGGTTATTTCCCTTTTGATGCCTCTGTCCTGCAAGAAGTCCTCAAATTCATTGGAGAAGTACTCACCTCCTCCATCTGACCTTAGCCTCTTCAAATTCCTTCCTGTCTGATTTTCAACTAGTGCAAGATATTTCTTAAAACAATTAAATACCTCATCCTTGTGCTTCATAAAGTATAATATAGTCCATCTGCTATAATCATCAATAAAAGACACATAGTACCTTGAACCTGAAACTGAGGGGTCTTTACTAGGTCCCCATACATCTGTGTGTACAAGCTCTAGATAGTCTTCATGCATTTATCCTTTCTTGGAGAAGGGTAACCTATGAGACTTACCAAATTGACAAGCACCACACTTGTAAATCATATGTTGCTTGGATACATTAGGTATCCCAAGCACACATTGGTCCCTGCACATTTGCTTCAAGGTCCTTTCTCCTATGTGCCCTAATCTCTTGTGCCAAATCTCAAGCTCTGAAAGTGTTTGATCTTTATAATTGTATAATGCAATGTTCTTTGTATCTTCCAACTCAAAAGTGAAAAGTCTACCTGATTTTTCTCCTTTAGCTATCCTTTTGAATCCATGTCTTGGGTCCTCCACAAATGCTCCATATTGATTGAATCTGACCTGCAACCCTTTCTCTACAATCTGACCAACACTCATTAAGTTCTTTGTAATGGTTGGTACATAGAGTACCTTGCTTAACAAATTCTGATTACCATCACAAGTCTTCACATTTCCAACTTTAACTACAGAATGTTTTGTATCATCACCTGTTTGGACTTGGTGTTTACCTTTTGGTTCCTCAAGATCAGAGAGTAGTGCAACATTACCAACCACATGATTTGAACACCCTAAATCAATATAAAATAAGTGATCATCATTTGTACCTGACTTTGAAGTCATGTTTATGATTAAGAGAGAGTCATCCTGCTCCTCTGTGTAGTTGTTGTAGTCCTTTCTGTTTCTAAATCCTCCTTGGTAGTTGCCATTGTAATTGTTGTTGTAGTTGTTGTTGTAATTGTTGTTGTGGCCTTGGTGATGGTTGAACCTTCCTCTAGACTATGAGTATCCACCTCTTTGGTAGCCTCTTCCTCTTTGATTTTTGTAATTCCTGTAACACTCATCTGTGGTGTGATTTGATAAACCACAAATGTTACATGGTGATGAGTTATAGGGTCTCCCCCTACCTTGCTTACCTCCTCTGCCCCTTCCTCTTGAAGATCTACCTCTCCCTGCATAGTTGGCTTGGGAGGTAGAGCCTTCATCTTCCACCTTTTTACTCTTGCCTTTATCCTTAGATTTCTTATCAGTGTATAGGGCAGAAGAGTTGTTACCTTTGGATGTATCTCCACTCTTGGTAAGCTTTGCTTCATGTGTAAATAGTTGTCCCATGAGAGTTGTAAGATCTGGAGTGTGCATGTCCATGTAGAGATCCATTGTAGTGGTGAAGCTTTCCCACTTGTCATCAGCCTTGATTCCATTGATTACCTGCCTTACAATTTGTTCTTCTTCAATCTCTTCTCCTATGCTTGCTAACTGATCTGCAACATCTTTGATCTTGGTCACAAATTCTGAAATAGCTTGCTTAGGTCGCTTCCTTAGTGTTGTGAATTCAATCCACAACTGATTTTTCCTAGCCCTTGTATTGGAAGAAAAATATGATGACAAGGATTCCCAAGTCTCTTGGGAAGTCTTACAATTTCTGATATGGGGTAAAAGAAAGTCAGGTATAGAGTTGAGTAAATAAGACCTTGTCAATGCATCCCTTGCACACCATGTGTTGAGTTTTTCTTGTTCCTCCTTGGTTGGCAAACCTCTTGCTTTGAATGAGGGCAATTCCTCATCTCCTGAAATGTATCCATAGAGACTCTTTCCTTGTAAGTAGGTCTTCATCCTTAGAGACCAAGCTTGATAATTGTTCCTGTCCAATTTGTCAATAAATGAAGGAAAACCATCTCCCATTTTACCTTATTTGCTTTGATACCACTGTTGGGAAAGATGGATGGATGATCCAGGAAACTGAGTAGGTACTGCTAAAAGTGCTTTGTACCAGCCCTCTCTTGCTTTAGACTTGATTAGTAGACTTCCTTAGCTTTCCAATGACACCAAGAAATGTCCTATGTCCTTTGGAAATGATGTGTGCAATGATTGAATCAAAACAGATAACTTTGGAAGTCACAAACCCAAGACAATCTTCTATTTTGGTCTAGACACCTGCTGAAAGTTTTGCTCAGTGTGACCAGCATAGTAGCAATTGGTAAAATTCCTTCTAGGGGTATTCAATTAACTTAGTAAGCTACCGTTTGCAAGTGGAATGATGTCAAATGACAAACTATACTCAAAGAAATTGATTTAGCAAAATTAGCTATACCCCCGACTTTTTAGGACTATAGCAGAGGTAGACCAGTGAGCACCTCGACGACGATTTCTCTGAATCTGCTGAATGGAATGTTATCAATTTTTGATAGCATGTAGTAGACTTCAAGCTGAATCCAAAAAGCTTTGAATAACTGAATTTGGAGTAGTATTGATCGAGATATGCCCTTGACAAGTTGACAGACTTTTGAGTAGACTAGTAAAGAACACAGAGATGAATGATGTAAATGTATCTATTAGTTAACACTTGTGTACAATCCCATTGGCATGAATAGCATTGCCAAATGGTGTAGAGAGGTGTAGGCTATGGTATAGTCCTTACACACACTCAATTAGAGAAGAGTGAAGCTCGGGAGTGAAGTGATCTGCCCGCAACTTTTCCAAGTACATCTTTTATAGGATATGTGCAAAAATTTGAATTCAAATTCAAATTTTGGCTTCCTATGATCAAGGTCCTAAAAGCTTGGAGATATTCTCTCAATCAAATAGGCTACTTTTTCCACGACTCAATCTGGTAGGTGATTACAAAAGATTCCAAGTTATTTTGACTTTTACAAATGAGATAAAGTGGTAATTAACCACTAGCATATGTTCCTATGGTTCTTCATGTATGTAGGGTCTTTATGATAACTTCCAAGCCAAATGTGTAGGCTTGTGATTTACACCAACATCTACTTCATAGTCTATTGTCACAGATGGAGCTTCTTCTTCGAGTACAGTGGTTCCTCCTTCTCCACCTACACAGGAGCAGCTTAGATGGGTTGGAAAAGATGCTCAAGCTCATGCTTTGATTGCGCTTTCAGTGAAGCGTCATATAGTTCCACGCATTCGGTCATGTTCTACATCAAGACAGGCATGGGACACTCTTGCTTCTTTGTATGCCGTGCGTAATGAAGCACGTGTTGCATACTTGAGGAAGCAACTTGAGGATGTATGTATGGCTAAAAATGAGTCGGTGGATGTGTATGTGACACGCATCAAGGACTTTAAAGAGCAATTGACAAACATAGATGAGATCATTCCGGATGCATCACTCATTTCTACATTGGTGAAAGGATTACCGGAATCTTTTCAAAGCTTTGCTACTACACTCCGTTTGGTTGCAAAAGGAAATCCGAATATGTATGCATTTGATGAGGTTGCGTCTCTTCTTTTGCAAGAAGAGCAATCTAAAGTGAATAGGAGTGGTTTGATTGAGGGAACGCAAGCACTTGCTATCTCACAAAAGAGGAAAAGCAAGTATGGTTCAGCTTTGGGTTCATCAAAATCAAAGCCTCAAGCTTCTTCTTCCACTCATTCCTCTAATGATAGTGATTTGCAAAAGAAGAAGAGATGCAAATATTGTGAGAAGGCCGGTCATACTATTGACGAGTGTAGAAAGCTTGCTAAACGCAATGAAAAGAAGAAGGAATCGGGCATGTCTATTGCTGAAAATTCACCAAATGCAAAGAATGATGAAGCTAACATGGCTCAAGATTTTTGGGCATGTGTTGTTACATGTCATTATGATGCTTCTTTACATTCTAAATGTATGGTTGTGAGTGAGGCTGATTCGGATTGGTTCTTTGATAGTGGTGCTTCAAAGCACATAACATCATGCAAAAGATTTTTTGCCTCTTTGAAAGATGCACCTAAAAGAGGACATGTGGTGTGTGCAAACAATGCCTCTTATCCTATCATTGGAGTAGGAGAAATTGAGCTTACGGCTGCAAATGGAGGTGTGATTCTCTTGAAAAATGCATTGTATGTGCCCGGTATCAAGAAGAACTTAATTTCAGTTCCGTTGATTGCCAAAGCCAGACTTGATGTACACTTTGTTGATGATAAGTGTATGGTTCATGATTTCAGCGATGGCGATGTTATCATGATGTCCGGTACATTATGTAATGGTTTGTATCGCATGGATACATACAAGAGGGCTGCCTCGAATGCCTTAGTTGCTGAGACTTCTTCCATGGTTGAAATGGAGCTTTGGCATGCTCGTTTTGGTCATTTAAACTTCAATAGTTTGCTCTACTTGCAAAAGAAGGACATGGTTATTGGCTTGCCTACACTTGAGTCCATTGAAAAGCATGCATGTGAAGGTTGCATTCTTGGAAAAATGCATCGTGCTTCTTTTCCAAAAGATAGTCATTCACACACTACAAGAAAATTGCAACTTGTTCATAGTGATGTATGTGGTCCGGTCAAGACTCCATCTTTTGGGAAGCATGTATATTTTGTTACCTTCATTGATGATGCTACTCGCCATACATGGGTGTATCCTATGAAAGCAAAGAATGAGGTATTTTCTTGCTTCAAAGCATTTTTAGCTATGGCTGAAAATTTTTCTTCACAAAAGCTTTTGACTCTACGCACGGATCGTGGTGGTGAGTACATGTCAAATGAGTTTAATGCTTTTCTTCGTGAAAGAGGTATTTCACACCAATGCCCGAGGTATCTGAATGCTTGGATTCTTTGTGTCTTCAGACACTGGTAGGATTGTGGTACCTATTCGGTAAAGATCGAATGCTTACTCTTGCTTCTGATATTGTCAGTAAGTTAGGAGCAGATGCAACATAGCATCTTAGTGTATTTGGTACACGTGGTTGAGCTAAGACTATGAACGGTAATGTCTAAGTACAGTAGGCTTTGATAGAGCTCTCAACATTCTTATATTGCTGGGTGTGAGCAGTGAGTTTGGGAACTAAGTACAGGGCCTCTGTCTAACAGACCCCTTCCACCCGAACCCCCAGCCAAACCCATTATCCCTATCCAACCCACCCACCCTAACGAAGCCACAGCCTCTTCTTCATCATCACCTAACTACTCTCCACCGAACTCCCAACAACTCCTCACGGCATCCTCGTCCCAACCTCGTCATCCTCCTCCACTCCCATCCATCCCCATATTCTCTGAGTTAGAATCAATGGGTCAGCTACTAATCGCTTTATCACAACAACTGCCGCAACAATTGAAGCAAATCACAGACGTTCGAGAAGACTTTCAACACAAATTGGAAGTAATGGATGCAGATATCACTCCCCTCCAGGAGAAGTTACAGGCAGTAAAGGCTGAAAACCATGCACTACATGCACAAATACAGCAATTACAGACCAGACTTCAAGAACAGGAACAAATTACAACTCAGCGAGATGAAGCCCTGGCAGCAGCGAAAGAGAAGGAGGAACTGCTACTTGTTGTCGATGCAGAAATGATTAAACTGAATCTATTACTCAAGGATAAGGAGGATGCCAGAGTCGCATTAGGAAATCTACTGGAAGAAACCAGAGTGCAGCTAGATGAAGTGGTACAAAAAGGCCAAGAACAATTCGAGCTGGCAGTGCAAAGAGCTGAAGAACTCCAGAAATGTAAGATACAATTTGACAAGGTAAACGATATTCTACGGCGAAAACTGACCAAGGAAGCTCAAACACAGAAACTGATAACAGATCTCCGACGAGAAAGGGATGCATATTCACAAATGATACAGTTCCAAAACCAAGAGATCGAACGAAGAGAATACCAGCTTGACAATCAAAAGGAAAGAGTACTCAATATGCAGAAGCAGGTTGCAGAAATGAAGATTTCAAGAGATGCGGCTTTATCCAATGATTTTTACCTTTAAGAGGCTTTTTTGCAGACTCAAGCAGAGATTTTGCTCACTGAAGCTATAGCCTTAAGTTCTGTTAGAGTATATGCGCAGCTAGTAGAGCCAGAAACCCTCAAGCAAATACTAGAAACTCTAAAGAAAAAGATCGTCCGAACCTTTAGATTAGCTAGGAATATGTACTTAGAAGGTATTATCGATGAACAATAAGTTTTGTAAAACCTGCGGGTTCGAGTCCACCGTGCGTGCCAGAGTGTTAGCAACCACCGGATTGGGAATACGTAACTGAATCTTGTTCGCACGAGTGAAAAGCTGTTACAAATAGTTTGTAAAAAAGTTATATAAATCAAAGAAAGGCGTGCCAGTGACGGTTCCATGATGGACGACCAGACTGTCTGTCTGTGTGACTGAGCGGGTCGTTACTGTAGTGCCTGTTTGCTTAATCTCCAGTATTCTGAGTTTCATGTTCGTCTCTTGTCTTGTCTGTCATCGATATCTGTTTCTGTTTGTTAACTTCATAGACGTTCGAGAAATCACCAGATTGTCTGTCTGAGTGATTGGTCTGTAGCATTCTGTGTGTTGAGTTGAGTAAGCCAGAGTACCTTGGCGACTTTCTGAGTGTTCTGTGTGTATTTGTGTTTTGGCTTAACGGTTGTCTGATGGTACTCATTGCGGTTGTGAGTCTCAACTAGTTCGCGCATCAAGCTGTTTCTTTTCTTGAAATGTTATGCAAACATGTGGCTAAGTCTGTGCAATCGTAATAACTCTTCTCGTATTCGTGTTGTCTTAAGTTGTCTGTAGTATCTAGGTTCAGGTTCCATATGGCAAAGTTTAAGCGACAGTAAAGATTTCCTGGGTTGCGTACTGAATCTTCAGTACGAGGTATCTAAACGCTTGGATTCTCTGTGTCTTCAGACACTGGTAGGATTGTGGTACCTATTCGGTAAAGATCAAATGCTTACTCTTGCTTCTGATATTGTCAGTAAGTTAGGAGCAGATGCAACATAGCATCTTAGTGTATTCGGTACACGTGGTTGAGCTAAGACTATGAACGGTAATGTCTAAGTACAGTAGGCTTTGATAGAGCTCTCAACATTCGTATATTGCTGGGTGTGAGCAGTGAGTTTGGGAACTAAGTACAGGGCCTCTGTCTAACAGACCCCTTCCACTCCCAAGAACCCAAGAATCGCTTAAACGCACTTCTGACAGTTATAAGAATAGACGGCGTTAACACTGAATGAAGAGCGTTTAACAATCTTGTCTCGGAATCCAACTCTGCTCTGATACCACTTGTAACAAGTCTCCTAATCTTGAATCACAATCCCACATAGAATAATAGGCTTCGATACCACAAGATATAAAGAAGAAAAACAGAGTATATGTGGAACAAGAAAGAGAGAATTTTATTATCTGTGCAGATTTACAAGTAGTTTTGATCTACGTTACAAAATCTATCAGATAGATTCAAAATGAAGCCTCATCCACCCGACCACCCCCGAGCTGATCTCAATCCCAATCTCAATCACAATCACAATCTCAATACCAATCTCAATCACAATCACAATCTCAATCGCAATCTCAATCTCAATCTCAATCTCAATCCCAATCTCAATCGCAATTCCAAAAGTCGAAAAAAGATCGTGATCAATGTACGACCATCGTCCTTTTCTATCTCTCAGTCTTCTTCTTTTTGGATCTCCACCTTTCGCCAATGCATGACCAATCACGCCTTCCTAGACCTGCACTCTTAGAATCTGCATGCTCCAAGATAGCGTCTGTTTGCATGTCTAATGTAAGACTTCCAGACCACCCATGCATCTACTTTTCATGTCCTCCTCAAGAATCGTACATGCAAAAATAGAGGTGATCCTTGCAACACACTCACACACACATCAATCACTCCAAATAACTCATTTACCCATGTGCGTTTTCTAAATCCGCGAACATCAATAAGATGAATCAAGGCTTCTCTTTTTTTTGTTGGAAAACGGCACTTTTCCAAGCCCTATAACTCAAAAACGACGAGTAATTAGCTTAAGCTTGTGAGACACAAAAATATTCAATTCTTAAATATGTACAATAGTGTTTGAGACGCCTCATGTCAAAATATGCTTCCAGATATCACTTTTGGGCCCTCCAAAATCAAAAATTCTAGAGAGAGATGAAAAAACATGAAAAATCTCTTTGTTAACCTATCTTCATGGAACCAAATGAGACATAAAACTTAGGAACTACAAAAAATTCAATGAGGTAAAGTTTTTCTACTAAGAATACTCTACCTTTCTCTCATACATCACTTTTTCAGGTTCCTTCATCTTCATGCTCAAATTTAACACACAAATCTCATGTGACAACTTTCTAGAGAGAGAATGTAAAAACTTATTGCTACAAAATTTTGTAGGCATGATCAAAATATCCTAAACATAAAATTTCATTATTACCTACACATCTTTTTTTTTCGGGTGGAAAATCAATATGGCATCTTACACCCATCCCAGTACTGTTCACCCCAAAGCTCGCTTAACTGTAGCTACACTCTTGTGGTGTCTGAAGAACGGGAAAGACTAAGGTTGACATTACCTTGAACATGTTTTGGTCCCTCAAAGCTTCATTCTTTGCTTTTGAAGCCTATTTTTGAAGCATATTTGGGTGTCTTTTGGAGCCATTTTGGAGTACTATTGCATATAGTTCTCTTCACACGGGTCCAAGAACATCAAGAAGATTGTTCTTTGTACTTCTCCAACAAGAAATATCAACCTTTGGGGCTTTGTTTTCAGCCACACTTGTAAAACTACAGGTTTCTTGAAAGGTTTTCAGTTTTGGTGGGAGCAACTACTGCAAATTTATCAGGTTTTTGAGCCTAAAACATCATATTGAACAGACAATTGCAGGTGTTGTTGGCTAGTTTTTGGGCTATGCATTCAGCTTTTTAGTGTCATTTTACTGTATATATTGAGCACATACACACCATGTACGCTTCTGTGGATACCGCTTATGTACGTCCATGTGGTCATTGATATAACAGTTATGTTTTTGCATAAAGCCTTTTACATTTGAAAAAAGAGGGTCCTGGTGAGGTTTTCTTAACTAAGAGACACCTAGATGTTGAGGTCTCTTCGATGATGCAGGTGGAAGACTTACCCAACCTCACCATAGGAGATGTATGATAGTTGTTGTTCATAGGTGCTCGATAAGCCTAGTTGGCTTCTATTGGGTAATTGATTATATGCAATGGAGTCAGTGATTCACTATGTAGGTAAACATGTCAGTACTTGCAGTTTTATGATATTTTGACACTGGTCATATGCTCATTTTGTTGAGGATATTCTGGAAAAAATTTTCCATAGGTTTGGTTTAGTCAATGATACAGTGGTTGGTTTACTCTTTGATACACTTATTCATTGGTGTTTGGACTCTTCCAGCTCCATTATCATTCTATTGAGTTCTCTACCATCATGGCATCAGAGGTCTCAGGCTCGTCTGGTGGATCAAGGTCTAGTGCCAGTGTTCCGAGGAGAAGCTATAACTTGCAGGGCAAAGACCATTTTGAGATCCGAAAATTTGATGGCACAAACTTTGCTCTATGGAAGAATCAGATTAAAGATGTGCTGATTCAAAGGAGACAATGGAAGCTAGTAAATGGGATTTCAAAGAAGTCTGCTGACATGGATGAAGATGATTGGGATGAGTTAGATGAAATGGCTAGATTTACCATTCGCTTGCACCTGGCAGATAATATTTACTTTAGAGTATTAGACTATGAAAGTGCACAGGAGCTTTGGAAGAAGTTATGCAATACATATGAAAAAGAGACGGCATCAAATAAAGTGCATCTGATGAGAAAATTATATGACCTTTGCATGAAGGACACAGATAGTGTTGCTGCTCATCTAAATGAGTTTGATGCTATATTCTCCTAGTTACAGGCTGAGAAAATGGATATGGATAATGAAATGAACGCAGTATTACTGTTATGCACCTTGTCATCATCATGGGATACATTTTGCACAACTATTAGCAATAGTGCACCTAGTGGTAAACTGGTCTATGATGGCATATGTGGAGCACTCTTGAGTGAGGAGATGTGTAGAAATTCTATGGTTGGCACTTAGAGTGGAGATGCATATAATGTTCGTGATTCTTACCAGGGAAAGAATCAGCAATGTGGCAGGAGCAAGAACAAGGAAAAGAATGGTCAATGGAATAAGAGTAGAAGTAAATCAAGGAAGAGGGATATTGAATGTCATTATTGTCATAAGAAAGGACATCTGAAGAAAGAATGTTATGCATTAAAGAATGCTAAAGGTAAAGGACAGAACATTCTTGCACCATCTACTTCAACTCTGAAGATTGAAGAAATTAATGCTATTTCTGATGATGCTGATGTGTTGACACTTGATAGTACTGTGCCAATTGAGGCGCGTATGACTCATTCTCTTTCCCACACATGGCTGCTAGATTTTGGTGCTTATGTGAAATCGCACAGAGAATGGTTCTCTAATTATGCAGCAAAGTCACTTGGTACCATGAGGCTTGATGACTCTTACCAGTGTGATGTAATGGGGATTGGAGACGTGGTTGTGTAGTTCATTGATGGTTCAAAATTTACTATTCATAATGTACACCATGTACCTCAGTTATCATGCAGTTTGATGTCAGTTGGTCAACTTGATGACCTTAGTTACAAGGTGGTCTTCTATGCTCAGTCCTTTCACATATCAAAGGGCAATATGGTTATTGCAAAAGGAAGCAAAGTTGGCTCACTTTATCCTTTATTTGTATCACAGAAAGAACACTTGTTAGCTGTTAGTGAACAGCCTATGGCTTGTATTAGGCATGGTTGTTTGGGCCATATTTCTTGTAGTGGAATGGAAAATCTTTCTCGTTGTGGCTACTTACCTTTGTTATCTTTCTCTAATTTTTCATTTTGTGAGCATTTTCAATATGGAAAGCAAACTTGAAATGTGCATAGAATGCACATTGACTCTTCAATTCATCCTTTAGATCTCGTTCATACAGATGTGTGTGGTCCTATGCCCACTAGGTCCTTAGGTGGCTCTCTTTACTTTTTCACTTTCATAGATGATGCTACTAAAAAAGGTTGGGTATATCATATCAAATCAAAGGATGAGGTATTCCCTAGTTTCAAAAAATGGCTTGCTTCAATTGAGACTGAAAAAGGAACTAAGCTTAAGGCTTTACGTTCAGATAATGGGGGTGAGTATACCTCACATGAATTGAGCCTTTTCTGTCAGTCCAGAGGGACTCGAGGAGAGTTTACAGCTCCTTATACCCCAGTACAGAATGGTGTAGCTGAGAGGATGAATAGAACTATTCAAGATAGAGTAGTCTCTATGTTGCATCATGCAAACCTCTCACAAGGCTTTTGGGTGGAAGCAGTATTGACTTCAGTTCATGTGATTAACCTTTCACCTAGTGCTGCCAAAGGTCTGAAAGTGACAGAAGAGTTGTGGATAGGGAAGCCACCATATTATGATCATCTTTGAGGTTTTGGGTGTGAAGCATATGTTCATATACCCAAGAATCTTAGACAAAACTTGGACCATAAGTCAAAGGAATGCATTTTTCTTGGATATGGTTGAGAAGGAAAATTTGGATATCGCTTATGGAATCCTGAAACACAGACATTGATCAGAAGTAGTGATGTCATTTTCAATGAGTCTAAGATGCATAAATAGCCCATTAACGAGGTTGAAGTGAGAAGAGTGGTGTTTGAGGATACTAGTCCTCCGGTTAGCATGCATAAAAATGTTGCACATAGGGATGTTCAAGAGAATGTCCATTCAGATCCGTCTGCATATGTTCCTATTCAGCAACCATTGAGACATTCTGCACGTGTCTCACATCCACCTGATAGATATGTTACAGGTTTAGATTTTGTTATGCTAACAGATGCCGCTGAGCCTTCTTGTTACAAAGAGGCTATGCAGACAGAGGATCATGTCAAGTGGGAGCATGCCATGAAGAGTGAGTTGGATTCTATTCACAAGAATCATAATTGGGATTTAGGACCTTTGCCAAAGGGCAGGAAAGCTTTACCATGTAAATGGGTATATAAGCTGAAATTCACATCAGATAGTGCTTCTCCAAAGTATAAAGCATAACTCATTGCAAAGGGTTTTAAGCAACAACATGGTGTTGATTTCGAGGAAATCTTCTCTCTAGTGGTCAACATGACTACTTTGTGCATGTTGCTTGGATTCGTTGCAATGGAGGACTTAGAGTTAGTCCAAATGGATGTGAAAACTACTTTCTTGCATGGAGATCTTACATATGAGATCTATATGGAACAACCAGAGGGTTATGTAGTTCCTAGCAAGGAAAGTCTATTTTGTAAGCTAAGGAAGAGCTTGTATGGACTTAAATAGTCCCCTAGACAATGGTACCAAAAGTTTGATGATTTTATGAAGTCTCAAGGCTATTCTTGAAGCGACAAAGCCAACCGACGGGATAACATGTAGAGACACGCCACACGGGAGGCAATCACAGAGGATCAGCCGATGAGGGGGATTTGCTCCCTCTCTTCTTCCTCTTCCCTCCCTCTTGAATGTGAAGAAGCTTCTCTTGCTCTCAATTTATAATCGCCATCGGCCACAAAAACCTCATATATGGGATAAATCAACGCTGTTTGGTGCTCCTGCGAGTCTATCATGGAGAGAAGAAATTACTTGGAGAAGGTATACAACGCATTTCAAATCGAGTTTTTTTTCCAAATTTGGGGGAATAAAATATATGGATTGGATCAAAATTTTAGCAAGATAATGGTGCAGACATGTATTATGGGCTATGGATATGGGCTATATGTCATTAGTTTGTTTGAAAAGGCTTTAAGTTCTCAATTTGGAGCTCTCAAAGTCACTATTCCATGAAGATTTGCATTTCCACAATCTAATCGTGACATACCTGGCTTCTCCGCACCATAGCTTGCTCACACGATATCCAATTTCAGGTCA
Organism: Ceratopteris richardii; assembly: GCA_020310875.1. Lineage (NCBI taxonomy): Eukaryota > Viridiplantae > Streptophyta > Polypodiopsida > Polypodiales > Pteridaceae > Ceratopteris > Ceratopteris richardii. The sequence goes on from MU260477.1 coordinate 41,496, forward strand.
GGTTAAGCTTTGCTTAGAGACCATTGGTGTTGGATTTGGACAAGATTTGGTCAATCAAAATCCCTCTGCAATGCTTCAATAGGAACTAGGTGGCCACTTCCGAGCCTAGTTTTTCATCATCCGACGTCCAAATTTACTTTTTTCACTTGGGATAGCTTTATAGTTTTGAAGTATAGGTACTAGGCTACATTTCTTGGATTGGCAAGGACTATTAAATCTCTAAACTATTTCAATTTCATTCAGTTTACCCGATTGGGGCTATTGCTATATGGTTTTGGCATTGTTCTTTTTGGTTTTTGGTGATTAGAACCTCCCCGAACCAACTGGACATTTCCAATTTTTTTTTGGGCTTGGCGAGCATTCAAAATCAGTGACCTCAACCTTCAAAGATCACTTGGATTTCTCTTCTTCAGCTTTATTTTGTACTAGGGAAGTGCTCTTGTGATATATTTCTCTTCTTCTTGCATATTCAAGCTTTACTTCCATTCATTTTCACATACTATAGTTAGCAAACGGGGGAAGGGGAGTGAAACATGGAATCTAAAGGGAAAAAAATAATTGAACACACTTCTCTATCTAAAGAGCAACTAGAGGATCTTGATTCTAGAATGGAAGAAGTAGAAATGGGGCACGGAGTAGAGGAAAATTTAGAAGAGAAAGACCCTCAACAAGAAGGATATACATATGAGAAACTTCTGGATGAGTTTGTTACTCATGACCAATTTGTAGACTTGAAAGAACAGACCCTTAAATTAGAGAGAGATCTAAGTGGCATTACATCTCTCATTCAGTAGCTAAAGTCTCAAATGATCTCACTTGAGACTCACCTCACCTCTTTCCTAGCTAGGAAGGAAAGAAAAACCCCTACTCTTCCTCTAGAGATGACTAGGAGAGATGCTTCTCTTCCTACTAAGCACAAAGGAGAGATCTCTAGGGAAGCTCCCCTCCTGAAAGACTTAAAGCCACCTACCTGTACGAGGGATGACCGAGATAGAAACAAGGATGCAATCTACACTTTTTTACAAAAGTGGCATGATTTGCATCAATTGAAAGGCACCCACCAGAGTACCGTGTGCTAGAGGTAAGTCTCTCGCTTGGCCTGTGTGCTTACAAGTGGTGGATGAGTCTTAAGGATGCAAACTTTATCCCTACAGATTGGACTCAGTTCGAAACTCTTTTTCTAAAAGATTTTCTTCCTAAGAATGAGGAGGAGAGGAATTGGGATGAGTGGGATAGGATTACCCAGAGGGGTAGGCCTCTTACAGTCTACATATCCCATTATAGAGAGATCATTTTGAAACTTGAGGATTTAGACGATTTCCAAAAAATCAGAGGGTTTGTTAGAGGCTTAGATAAAGCCATTAAGAGAGAAGTGAGAAGGAATGCACCTAAGACTTTTGAGGAGGCGATCAAGTATGCACAGATTTATGAGGACCATAATCATCCTCAATACACTCCTATGGAGACGGATCAGCCCCTCAAGCCTCTTAGCACGAATAAATTCAAGAAGAAGTTTCCATTTGGGAAAAACAAAATTTTCATTAAAAAACAAAGAACACAAGGGCCTAGGTTACCTACAAATCAGTTTGAGAGGGCCAAAAGAGAGAACTTGTGCTTTAGGTGTTTGTCTCCTAGCCATTCACAGTGGACCTGTCCACTCAAGAAGGGGGAAGAAAAGAAGAGAGAAGTAGAGACTAGTATGGCCCCCGAAAAGGGCAAAAGGGTGGTCCACCTAGTGTAGATCCTTCCTATTCATGGCAGCTCTAACTGCAAGGGAGTAGAGGTGATGCATGAGGATATAGAGCACACCTAATGTTTGACTCAGTCATTGTGGTCGCCGCAATTTGGACCACATGACTTAGTTAAACTTCATGGTAGTGTATACGGGACCAGGATGCGAGTCATGATAGATGACACTGCCACTCATAATTTTATAAACTATGCTCTGATCAAGAAAATGAAGATTCCCGAGTAGCCTAGTGCACATAAATACATAATATCTATGATGCAAGGGGAAGACAAGAGGATATGGGATACTATGGTATCCAATTTGGAAGTCAAGATAAAGGACTATATAGATCACATGGACTTCCAGATTATGAATATTGAGAGGACAGACCTTGTGTTAGGTAGAGAGTGACTATGGGGGTTAGGAGACACACTTAAAGGTAGCTATCAAAACAACACACTTCAATTTGAAAAGAATGGAAGTAAAGTTTGTATTCAGGGAGAGAGAGAGAGAGAGAGATGTACCTAGTGCACCTCTCATTTCATCCTTAGAGTTTTATAGTCTTTGTTATTCTCAGCATGTACAGGAGATGTTTTTATTGTATAGTCATGATATTGAGCATTGTAGAGACAGCTCATCTAATGTATATTTTCATGCTAGGAATCTAAATATGGACAGGACTTTCTATTATTCTTTCTTGCAAGAGTGTGCGGTTAAAAGTTTTAAGGATCTTATGTTTGAGTATAGAGATGTTTTTCCCACTGACTTACCTAGAGGGCTACCACCTGTTATCGGCTGTCGGATTGGAATTGTATAACTGAAATCTTGTTTCACACGTGCGAAAGGTTGTTACGCAGACACTTTGTAATCTTTTATATAAAGCAATGAAAAGAGATGCTCAGTGACGTTCGAGAGATCACCAGACTGTCTGTCTGGGTGATTTGTCTGTGGCGTTACTGTGTGTCGAGTTGGTTAATTTAGAGTATCTTGTCTAAATTCTGAGTATTCTGTGTGTATCTGTGTCTCGTCTTGTCTGTTATCTATTGGTATCCATTGTGGGTGTGAGTATCATCTACATCCAGTAGATAATTTGGTATGTTGTCTGAAGTGAATCGTCTGCGAATCCTTATTGCGATTGTTGTGTTAAGTTCGCGTATTGCGGTAGTACTCATTCTTGGAATGTTCTGCCAGTTGTCTGGTGAAGTCTGTGTAACTGTGGTAGTGTTTCTAACACTGTGCAGGATCGTGTTGTCTTCAGCATTGAGATCTGTCATCCTACGGTAAAGGTTAAGCTACAGTAGGATTTCTTGGGTTGTAAACTGAACCTTCAGTACGGTGTATCTGAAACACTTGAATTCTCTGTGTCTTCGGACATTGGTCGGATTGTGGTACCCATTCGGTAAAGGTTGAACGATTACTCTTGTCTCTGGTATTTTCAGTAAGTTTATGTGCAGATGCAATATAGCCTCTTAGTGTATGTGGTACACGTTGGCCGAGCTAAATCGTGAACTGTAAATGCCTAAGTAGCACAGGATCTTGATAGAGCTCTCAACATCAGTATATTGTTGTGTGTAAGTGGTTAGTTTGGGAACTAAGTATAGGGCCTCTGTCTAACAGACCCCTTCCACTCCCAAGAACCCAAATAACGTTTAAACGTTGTATTCTAAGAAACACTACCACAGTTACACAGACTTCACCAAACAACTAGCAGAACATTCCAAGAACGAGTAATGCCGCAATACGCGAACTTAACACAACAATCGCAATAAGGATTCGCAGACGATTCACTTCAGACAACAGACCGAATTATCTACTGGATGTAGATGATACTCACACCCGCAATGGATACCAATAGATAACAGACAAGATGAGACACAGATACACACAAAATACTCAGAATTTAGACAAGATACTCTAAATTAACCAACTCGACACATAGTAACGCCACAAACAAATCACCCAGACAGACAGTCTGGTGATCTCTCGAACGTCACTGAGCATCTCTTTTCATTGCTTTATATAAAAGATTACAAAGTGTCTGTGTAACAACCTTTCGCACGTGTGAAACAAGATTTCAGTTATACAATTCCAATCCGACGGCCGATAACACACCTGAGAGAGGGGACATTGTCCATGCCATTGAGGTAGTTACTAACACTAACCCTATTTTTAGGCCACCTTATAGGCATAGTGTTTCTCAGCATGAGGAGGTTGAGAGGCAATTGCAGGATTATTTAGATAAGGGCTTCATTAATCCTAGTAACTCACCTTGGGCATCGCCAATGCTCCTAGTTAAAAAAAAAGATGGCTCTATGAGGCTATGTATAGACTATAGAGCACTTAATAAGGTAACTATCAAAAATAGGTTTCCAATGCCTACATTGGAAGATCTATTTGATCAATTATATCAAGCTAGGTATTTTATCAACCTTGACCTTAGATCAGGATATCATCAGATTAGGATTAGGGTAGAGGATGTTCCAAAGACTTCATTTAGGACTAGATATGGGCACTATGAGTTTTTGTTGATGCCTTTTGGTCTCACCAATGATCCTGCCACTTTTGTGAAGCTCATGAATATTATTTTATGGCCTTATCTAGGACACTTTGTAGTAGATTTTTTGGATGATATTCACATCTATAGTGCATCAGAATAGGAGCACTTGGAACACTTAAGATCTTTATTTCAAGTGCTAAGAGAAAATTCACTCTTTGCTAAGGAGTCAAAGTGTGAATTTTTCAAAATAGAGGTTAGATACCTTGGGCATATAGTCTCCCACGATGGAATCTAGATGGATCCTGAAAAAGTAAGGGCTATTATGGAATGGCCACATCCAAGGAACCTGGAAGAGCTACAGATCTTCCTAGGTTTATCAGGATTCTATCGAAGATTCATTAAGAATTATGCCAAAATTGTTGTCTCGATGATAGAATAGCTTAAAGGGAAAGGGAAAGCCTTTCATTGGGGAGACAAACAGAAACATAGTATGGAGAAATTGAAAGTAGCAATTGCTACAGCTCCACTTTTACATATAGAAGATCCCAACAAACCCTTTGTGGTTGAGACTGACGCGAGTGATTTTGCTATAGGAGCATTTTTAGTTCACGATGGTCGACTAGTAGCTTTTGAGAGTAAAAAACTAGAACCGGCTCAGAAGAATTACTCCATCTATGAGAAAGAGTTGTATGCAATTGTCCATGCTTTGAAGAAGCGGCATCATTATTTATATGGTGCCAAAGTTACGATAGTTTTTGATCAAGAGAGCATTAAGTGGCTCTCTAATCAAGCAAACCTTAAAGGTCATAAGGCCTGATGGGTAGAGACCCTTCAGGAGTTTGATTATGAGCTTAGGTATAGGAAGGGAAAGTTTAATGTAGTGGCTGATTCACTTAGCCGCATGCCTATGCTCAATGGACTAAGCTTTACTCAGATCACTGGTGAGCTACTTGAGTCCATTAGAGGGAAATGTATGCTTGATCCAGCATATTCTGAGATTTGGGAAGCCATAGAGAATGGGAATCGTGATATACAGGTTTCCAGTGAGGATGGAGTATCCACGGGTACTCAAGAAGGATTCAAGTGGAAGAGTTACAGTGTCCATGATGGATATCTATTATATAAAGGTAAAGTGTGTGTCCGTAGAGATTCGAAGATGAGACGGCATATTTTGTATGAGTGTCTTGACACACCTAGTGCGGGACACCCAGGAGTTAACAAGACTTATGATCTTGTTAAGAGGCAATTTTATTGGCCTGGACTTCATAAGGACATCCTAGAGTATGTGCTTAAGTGCACCAAATGCCAAGTCAATAAAGCTAAGAGGCTGAGGTATGGAGGACTACTCCACCCATTGGACATTCCTAATGGGAAGTGGGAGAGCATCTCCATGGACTTTATAGTCAGATTACCTAAGACACAGAGAGGGCACGACTCAGTCTAGGTAATTGTGGATAGGTTAACCAAAATGGCTAGGTTCATTGCGACATGTACTATAGTGAAGACACTAGAGTTGGCTAGACCTTTTTTAGAGAACCTATACCGGTTATATGGTCTTCCTTTAGACATAGTCTCTGATCGGGATAGGAAGTTTACTAGCCACTTTTGGAGAGCGGTCTTCAAAAGGTTGGACACGAAACTTAGCATGAGTACGGCCGAGCATCCATAGTCAGATGGGCAAACAGAGAGGGTTAACCAAGTCCTAGAGGATATGCTTCGAGCATATGTGAATGAAAGGAAAAATAATTGGGAAGAGTACTTACCTATAGTAGAGTTTGCATATAATAGTGCCAAGCACTCTTCCACTGGGCATAGTCCATTTATGCTTATGTATGGGTTTCAACCAAGAGCTCCTTATGTAGTAGGATTGCAGAATGAGAAAGTTTAAGCTGCAAAGGACTTCTTGGAAGAGATGAATGATATGCTTAGGCTTGCTAAAAACAACATTAGGAGAGCTCAAAATAGAGCTAGAGCCTATGCTGACCCTCAAAGTAGAGATATCAACTTTGAGGTAGGAGAGCAGGTCTATCTTAGAGTTCCATCTAGTTCTGAAACCATGAAGACATGACCTTGTCCAAAAGTATCTCCTAGGTATTGTGGACCTTTCCAAATACTTAAGAGAATAGGAAAGATGGCTTACGAGCTCCAACTTCCAGAGAATAGTCAAATCCATCCAGTTTTTTCATGTTAGCCGCCTTAACAAAAGGTTGGGTGAATCTGTCAACCTCATTCTAGATAGTGAGGTAGTAGAGCCTATTTCTGCTCAATCTATCCACATGAGCCTGAAAGCATACTATGCACTCGAGAGAAACAGACGAGAAGTCACTTATATAAAGAGTGTCTAGTAAAGTGGAAAGATAGTTCAGAAGATAGTGCCACATGGGAGCGGGTTAGCACCCTTCAGAGAAGGTTTCCCATATTACCTTCCCAAGGGTCTTCTTAAGGGGAAGGATATGAGGAAACAACACGGAGTTATGAACATGTATTTTTATACATGGGGATATAGTGGGAGTACTATTCCATTGATCATCTCTTTCTATTAGACCTTCCAGTACCATTTTTGAGGGCAAAAATGGAGTTAAGGGGAAGGAAATGTTATATGGAGTACCCATGAGGAGAGGTGGGAATCACCTCTTAGCTTTATTTAGATGGGCTCACACATGAGTGCCATGTGGCACCCATATGTGGAGCCATGTGGCACCCATATGTGGAGCCATGTGGGGGGCTCAATTGAATATGGAAAGAGAGTTTAATGAGTAGGTATGCGGCTGGGTGGATTTTCAAGAGAATGTAACTCCGTGTATATGCTCCGTATATGTAGCCGGCGAGCTTTCCTTCAGCTTGACTTCAAAGTGTGTGTAGGTAATACCACAAAATGAAGGGGCTCATTGGGAGGCAAACCAACATGCGGGTTCACAATGAGAGTTTGTTATAGTTTTATCCAATTATTTATGGCTTGTTCACAAAGAGCAGAGGCACATTGGCATTTTAATTTCACATCATGTCACTGAAATCGTAAATGTGTTTCACCCTCCCCCCTCTCACTGCTTAAGGGCGGTTTCACATAAGGACACCGAAACAGTATGAAGAATGGCATTGGTTCCATCCGAAATGGAAGAAAAATCTTTCATTCCGTCACCCTCCTATTCACACAGGGCACTCCAACAATGAGAGAATTACCCACTGCCGCTGCCTTGTGTGAATGCACAAGAGAAAGAGCAATCTATAGAGAGATGAAGAAAAAGCAAAATATATGTTAGAAAAAATATTTTCTTTTCATAATGACAAACTATATCCCTCCACGTGTCAATGCATGTGATGTTTTCCCAAGGGCGGACCAAAGGGTATCATAACATTTTTATTCAAAAAGTTCCATCACATGGCAGATGTTTAGTTCAGGGCCTCCGCCCTTGTGTGAAGAGACAGAGGCAGATGGAGGATATCCATCGATATTCTCTCTAAAACTCTTATTTAATTTTTGCAAAAGAAATATATTATATTGACATTAGAACCCAATCAATTAATACAAGGAAGTTGAGTGCATGTCTCACACACACACACACATATATATATATATATATATATATATATATATACATATATATATATATATATATATATATATATATATATATATATATATATATATATTAAAATCATGACTGACCATCTGCCTGTTGATGAGTGGCGAAACCTGGAAAATCTTTTCTTTCCCTTTTGTGCTTCTTTTTTATTCCTATCATGCAATTTGCGCTCGTCCCAAACTCTACTTCCAATGTGTAAACACTTGCGTACATGGGTTTTGATAATACTCTATTGCGCGCTTAATTTATATCCATTGAAAAGCCCACATCCTTTTTAATGCTATATATAAATTGATATTGCTATTTATTTATAAATTGATAGTGAAGTACAAGCGATATTAGATTCCATAATGAATATGGGAAATTATGGACGTTTAAAAGATCCTTTTTTTTTGTTCCTCTTGAGGTAAGAGTGAGGGTTCAACTTCTTTTTATGGCTAGACATGTGTGGACCTAAGGCAAGTGTAATGCTTTGACTCTATATTAAACCAGAGTCTTTTAGGCACTTTTTCCTACTGTTTGCCTTCGGACAATCTAACTCTTGCTTTGTGAGATACACGGAGTCCCATGAGTACTATGCCCATTCACATGTAAAATTGTTTTTTCAATCAATTCAAACAAATGAAGATTAAGCTTCAGTTAAACGTCCCCTTCAAAAAAAAGCAAAAATGAAGATGCTTTCTTTTGAAATGGAAACGAGTTAGGTCGGAAAAGCAATCCACAATGAACAGGAATATTACAACTAGCGAATTTTTTTAAGTGACCTAGAGCACTTTTTTAAGTGACTTAGAAAACAATCTTCAAGTAATAGCTGTCAATGAAAACCTCATCAAATAATGGTAGCTGTCCACATTACAACATCAACAAATGCTATAGGAAAGAGATTAGCCAACCAACATTTAAGCATTCATTGAAGTGGGGACATTGGCCTTCACCGATTCAATCTCTATCTTTTTGTTTATTTAATAAAAGGAAGTTTGGCCTTGGCCTATTTTCTCGGACTTTAATTAAAATAAAGAAAAGTTACAAGTGAATGGGACTAGTGTCCATGGGACCCCCGAAATCCCACAATGCAGGGGAGGAGAACAACAAGCTAAAGGGCATTACAAAAGAGGCAGATAAATCTATTGTCTCTCTCATGTGGGACCCATTTGGGTTTCAACTTGTAATTTTCGAGGAGATAAATACAATGATGTTTAAACGGTGGAGATCTCTTATCTCGCGATATTCTTTTACCTAGAAGAAACAAGGATTTTTCAATCGACCATTCCTTTGGAATTTGGCCAAAATTGATAGCACATCGCTCCCTCCAAATCTTCCAAAGAGTCTCGCCCCTTATGGCATTCCGCAGCTTGGATGAGCAGCCAACCACCTCGCCCAACAACGCCTGTTGCCAATTGATTTGGTTCATGAGTCTCAATATCCGTGTCACATGGTGCCAGATAACGTGGGACTTGGGGCAATCGAAGAAAAGATGAGCTAAATCTTCAATGCATCGATGGCAACACTTGCACTATGGAGGCACACCAAAGATTTTGTTAGCCCTTGGATTGGACCAGATACCCTTATGCAAGATCTACCACATGAGAACAGACTTTTTGACCTCAATTAGAGGGTGCCAAATAGACATGAACTTTAGTTCCCATCAAAGTTTGGTCCAAGAAATGCACCATCACTTGTTAAGGGTGTGATGAACATCTAAGTTCTCTTTGAAGTTGGGGATTTTGGATAATTTCTTACCATTTCTCCATTTGAGGCCCTCCAGGCAAGGAGGATCTTGTCCGCAGAGAAGGCGGGTAGTTGAGCATTCCCACACTAAACACTTTCCTTGAAGAAGAGTCCATTCCTCAAGGGTAACTCTAAGTCCCGGGTCTAGGTCTTCGAACCTAATCCACTGGCCGATCTCTTGTTTCCATAGCTATTTCCACTGTTTGAACCCCTTGTTCCATAGCCGCTTAATAGTTTGGAGGTTCCAAGGCTCCACCCCCTAATGCCAGAAATCGGGAACCAGATAGAGTCATTTTGTCTTATTCCAGCCGCCCACTTCCACTCATCACTGATTTTGATGAATTGTTTGGCCTTGTTCCAACTCTTCCATAGGGAACACACAAGGTTAGAGCCTTTAGGGGAGACCGGGTGGGGGGAGAATAAAAGTGTGAGGATCCCTATGTCCTTCCAGCCAAGATGGCCAACCAAGGTAAGGTCTTTCATGTTTCTAAAGATCAATTTAGCCCAAGACACAATATTGCTCGAAGCCTTGATAAACCACTTTGTCGCCAACTTGTCAGCCAACCCAACGATATCCAATATACCCAACCTCCCCGAGTCTTTTGAGTTAATGCAAGTTTCCCATTTGATTTTGGGAATCCCCCTCCTGTTAGGGTCCCCAATCCATAGGAAGTTTCTACAGATTCTTTCCACTTTGGCCAACTCTTTCTCCTTAGGTCTCCAACATGAGATAAAGTAAATAGTCGTAGAAAGCATAAATGTGTTAACAACCATGGCACACCCTGCCAAGTTAACTTGCATACCTTTCTAATGATTTAGTTTGCTATCTAATTTGGATAGCACCCAGTTCCATCCTTGGTCCATTGAAATATAGAGCCCATTGCAATATCGAGGAGATGGAACACTTGACCTCTAGGGATAACTTGACACCCCTGATCTAACAACAATTGGGGTGGAGGACCATGGATTGCTTTGAAAGCAATTTTAGCATGGTTGAGTTTTGAACCTGATGCCACACAAAAGGTGTCGAGGCAACTCCAGAATACCTCAATGTTGTTCATATCATTATGTACAAAGGCATTCATGTCATTGATAAAGAGTCTCACAATCATCTGGCCATGAGCAAGAGGTAGGGAAAGACCCTTGAGATTGCCAACGTCCATGTGATGCTTTAATAGGCGACTGAGGCCATCCGAGGCAATAGCGAAGAGAAGAGGAGCCAGTGGGCAGCTTTGCCTAATAGATCTTTTTAAACGTATGGGCTCAGAGAGCTTACCGTTAATATTTATTCTTGTAGAAGCATTTTCAAGAAGAGTGGACACTATCTTCGTGAACTTTTGACTGCATCCAAGGTCTTTCAGTGATTGAAGAATAAAGTCCCATTCCAATCTATCATATGCTTTGTCGAAGTTGATCTTAATGAATACTAGATCTTGTGCAGACTCCTCAGCGAATGCAAGGCCTTCCCAAATATCGACAATTGCTTCAAGTATACATCTACCTTTGATAAAACCTTTATGGTCCTCACAAATCCATGACTTTAAATGACAAGAGATTCTGTTGGCGATAACTTTGGCAATTATCTTGTATCCAGTTTGGAGCATGATAATCGGCCACCAATTTTCAATTTTGTTCTTCTCTCCCCTTTTGTGAATTAACTTGATGACGCCATTATTAAGACACTCAGGAAGGGCACCGAAGGAGAGAGCCTTTTGCCACACCACATGCAGTGGGGTGGCCACCACGTCTTGAAGGACTTGAAAAATTCATTGGTGAGGCCATCAGGACCCAAACGTTTTCCATTGGGAAGAGCATCAATAACCTCGATAATTTCGTTCTCGGGAGTGTTAGCTTCCAGCACAGAATTCATGTTCTATGGGATTCTTGATTGAGCTACCCATGAGATGGTAGCCATGCAGTCATGCCTGTGCAGGGAAAGAGGAGTCGAGACCCCGAGGAGATGGGAAAAGTGCTCGATGATGATGGATCTGTTCTCAACTTTCGTGCTACATTTGATCCCATTGTTATTGACCAAGAAGGGGATGGACTCCCTAGCTTGTTTCCTTTTGAGGATGTTGCACATCTCTTTTGATGGTTTGTCGACCTTCCCCGCCCACTAGTCTTTGAAGAATATTTGAAAATTTTTCCTTTGAGCCTCCTCCTCGAATCTTAGTCTTCCCCTGATTTTCAAAAGACCTTGCTGACATTGCAAGTTACCTTTGTTAACTTCTTCTTCAAGCCGTGAGAACCTCTGGTAAACTGTTTCTTCTCCTTTTTTCCAGATATCTCTTATAGTATTCTGAGTTCTGATCCGAATTTGTCGAGTCCTTTCCACCGCGCTTCTCCAGTACTTAGCCGGTTCATTACAGTAGCGAAAAGCCTCTGCCCACACTGCAAAAATTTCTTGGTGGACAGAGCGGAGGGAAAACGACATCTGACAAGCATGAAACCAAGGAGCTTTCTGAAGCATGGGAATCATGTTGAAAGAAAGAGTAATCGGGTAGTGGTCCGAGATAGACAGGTCCATGTGTTGGGAAACCATAGGACTGCCCCACTAGAGGATGGTGAGTTGGTCGATGTAACATCTATCAAGTCTTGCTTTCCTCAAAGAGTCCCCCAGTTGGAGATTAGACTAGGAGAACCCCTTCATGTCTTTCACCTCGACCAGGTCAAGATGGAGCTTGATTTTATCCCATATCTCTTTCTCCTGACCATCAATGATTTTCCCCTTGTTATTCCATCGGTCCTCTGGAAACTCAACCATGTTGAAGTCCCCACAAATCAAAACATTGTGTGAGAGGGAGTCGAGGGAAGCCCAAGTATGGATTCTATCCACCATTGACGTTTAGCGATGTAATTTTCATTAATGGTGGTGGCCCTCTTTGAGGGGAGGGACCCGATCTTTTTTTTCTTGTGATCTTCTTTTTTCCCTCCCAGCTTCTTGACTTATGATGCTACTCTTGAGGTGGCTCTTGCAAGGCATGCCCGACGGTTGTTTCAATCTCTATCTTTCAAAGGCATGACATCATTTTTTATAAGAGTTCAAACAACCTACGGAATGCCATTACTAGAGATCAACCAACCTACGGAATGCCATTACTAGAGATCACTGCAACCAAACCATGAAATGTAAATATCCATCCTCAACTTCTTGACGAGAAGGGAGAAGGAATTGCATGCAAACTACAAATGTCTCTTCTCCTTTTCGTGACAAGGGAAAAAAAACTCTACTTTTTTTTTCAATATTATCAAGGAATTTTGCAAATCATTTGAATGCCCACTATGTGATGTGTGTGTGTATATATATATATATATATATATATATATATATATATATATATATATATATATATATATATATATATATATATATATATATATATATATATATAATCGAATGTCTGAGTCAACATCGCACAGACGGCAAACAATAAAGATGTTTCATAGCAGACACATTGTTAGACTCAAGATATAACCGGCAGGAGATGGTTGAACCACACCCTAAGAGGTTAGGAAGTAATCCTCAACCATGGCTTTTGGGGCAAGTGGTTAGCCCATCATACTCCTAACTTGTAGGTCATGAGTTCAAATCCACAGTTGGTATCAGAGCTAAGGAAGTAGACTTGGGCAAGGCGGATGGAAGGCGCGCGCGTCGATTTCAAAGGTAAGCTTAACAAAGATTTGAGTGTATATCCCAATCCGTAGGTCAGATTTCGACGTGTAATATACCGTTGGAAAGCTTTCGGAACGAGCATTCCAATGGAGACACTAGATTGGGGATCCAAGATATGTAGCATGGGTGAGAACCAGGTTCAAGAGACTGAGGTTGAGAGCAAGGCAAGTCTATAGGCTAGTTGCCAAGAAGTAGAAAGGCAAGGTTCAAGATACCAAGGTTGAGAGCAAGGCAAGTCCGTAGGCAAGTGGCCAAGAAGCCGAAAGGCAAGGCTCAAGACACCAAGCTTGAGAGCAAGCAAGTCTGTAGGCAAAGTGGCCAAGAGGCGGAAAGGCAAGGCTCAAGAGACCAAGGTTGAGGACAAGATGGTTCAAGAGATTGTGCGAGGGTGAGGACATCAATTCAAGGGGAGAGCAAGGATTGATCATTGAGGAAAATGATCTCTAGAAGGGGAAGAGAGTGTTAGAATCAAGATATAACCAGCAAGAGATGGTCGAACCACACCCTAAGAGGGAGGATTAGGAAGTAATCCTCAACCATGGCTTTTGGGGCAAGTGGTTAGCCCATCATACTCCTAGCTGGTAGGTCATGAGTTCAAATCCCACACACATCCATCTCAAAAGCGCACTAAACTTCGTTGATGTTTTTTTTTCTCTTTCTTGTTAATTATAATAAAAGGGCCTTCCATTTTTCGTCTTCACGTTGGCTGTAAATTCTGATCTGCATGCACAAATGCTACTATAAAATCATGCTTTACTAATGTCATAAAAATTGTGAAGAAATGAATGAGCATCAATTATCCCATCAAAAGGCCAAGCGAAGAAATCTGACAAAGCTACCAATTGGGTTGCCGATAAAATCATCAATGCTACTAGATTGATTGGTTACCATTACATGTGTTTTGGTTTTCTATTTTATCAGGTCAGCTACCAATTGTCCTATCCATGCTCGTTAATCCGGGTGCTTTGGGCCCAAAACTTTTTCTTTTAAAACTTTGACCTAGCAATAGGCCTAGCAAGGGGGCTACCAAGAATTCTATCAAGGTGGTTATCAATGGGCTTGAAAATCGATGAAAAAAACCAAGAGCATGAATCTCTGCATTTTCATTTTCTTCCTGAAAGAACTTTGAATCACTCTCTTGGCACTTGGATCTCCTCTGGGGTGTTGTAATCTCCTCATGCAACTCCAATCTACTCTTGGCACTTGGATCTACTCTTGGCATTTGAATCTACAGACAAATTTTCTTCAATTATTGAAATCCTAAGACACTTGGTAAAGGAGTGGTGGGCTTGGGAGTGTGAGATAGGAAGATTAACCCACCTTAAGGATGAAATTATTGGTGATTGAATCGGGGGATCATGCAATGAGAATGAATCGATAGAACAATCAAGAGATGATGGGAAGTAGCAACACTAGAAACGATAAAGATCAAACAAACCATAAGATCCAATAGTGACCTAAGGAGGAGGTATCTATCAAGTCTAGCTGCCCGGAAGATGCCCTCTTGCTACTTGTTAAACCATGTTTCCCAGATCCATGATTGACATCTCAAAGATGTAGAATATTAATGCTCTAAGAAGTAGCACATAATAAAATATGAAGAGAAGTAGAAAAACAGTATAGACTGTAGAGATGACAGAGCACAATAGATGGAAAAAATGAGATAAGAAGAAGTGAAATTCTCTATACAAAAAATGAATGTATAATCACAATGATTGAGTATCAACTACTCTACAAAAATGCATTCCTAAGCTCTTTATATAGAGTTTTGGAAATGAATATGTACCAATGATTTATTTTACAAAAATAGTGGAGGATAATTAAAGCACTGAAGGAATGGACTGTAACTAAAAAATTATTCAATAACTTTTTCACAAAAGTAATGGGTGCTAATTTAAAAAACTGAAAAGAATCTTCAACTTTGAGTGACCGCTTTTACAAAAATGATGGATGATATCTAAAGTGCTAAAAGAATGGCTTTGAAGTAGAATGTTTTTCCTAAAAAGGATCCGCAACATTCTCCCCCTCAAGCTTTGCTTGAATATTCTAGCAATCCAACCAATTGTTTGAATCTTTGTATCTTTGTTCCATCAAGAGCTTTCTTCATCATATCTGCAAGCTGATCTTTTGAAGGTATAAAGGAAATGTTGATCTCTTTGGATACCACCTTCTCACAAACATAATGGTAATGAACTTTGATATGCTTAGTACATGCATGGAAAACTTGATTACCTGTCAAATGTATACTACTCATATTGTCACCATAAATTTGTGAAGTTATATAAAGAAGATTTAAATCTTCAAATAAATTTTTGAATCACATTACTTGACATGTCAATTCTACAAGCACACGTCACTCTGCTTCTATAGATGAAAGCACCACTATTGGTTGTTTCTTTGAACTCCAAGATACAAGCCGATTTTCCATCATTAATATGTAGCCACTCGTGCTAAATCGATCGTCTTTATTTCCTACCCAATCTACATCACTAAAATCTTTAATATCAAGATTAACATCATGTGAGTAAAATAAACCATCATTTAAGTGCCTTTCAAATAGCACAACACACTTAGCCGCATTCCAATGTACATCTGTAGGCTTGTGCATGAACTATGAAAGTACTCCAATTGCATAAACAATATCAAGTTGCGTACTTATAGCATACAACAATGATCCAATCAATGATCTATGCATGTCTACATTTTCAAAATAAACACCAAACTTTTAAAGTACTCCAATTGCATAAACAATATCAGGTTGTGTACTTATAGCATACAACAATGATCCAATCAATGATCTATACATGTCTACATGTCTGACGAACCAAAATTTTGAAGTAAGTCACATATGTACTTCTTTTGATTCAACCATATACCATGCTTCTCATAAATAACTTCATCCCCAATGCATAACATAAAATCCCAAGATCTGAAATCTTAAATTCCATACCAAGTTTGTTCTTAATTTCATCAATCTCATCAGTAGCACTTCCTGTTATGATAAGATCATCAACATAAATGCAAATATAAACACATCGATTTCTTTCAAACTTCACATATGAAGAAGGATATGCAACACTTGGTTTGTATCCTTGATCTTCCAAATAGCTTACCAATTGATGATTCTAAGCTCTAGGGACTTGTTTCATATAATGCTTTTGTTACCTTGAAAGAATTTGAATACTTTTCACCTTTAAATCGTTCTAGTTGCTCCATATGAACATATTCCTGTAATTGACCATTCAAAAATGCATTTTTAACATCATGCTAAAATATATTCCAACATTTACTTGCTGCAATGCTTAAAATTGTTTGTATAATTGACATTCTTGCAACTGGGCTAAATATTTCTTCATAATCAATTCCACATGTTTGTGAAAAGCCTTTTGCAACTAATATTGCCTTGTACTTGGAAATAGAACCATCACTATTTCTTTTAATATGAAATACCTACTTATTTCCAATTGCCTTCATCTTATTATCTCGTGCTACAGGCTACCATGTCTTCTTCTCATACAGTGCATCTATCTCTTCTTGCATTGCATTGGACCAGTTAACATTTGAATTTGCATCTTTGAAACATGTAGGTTCTTGTTCTTTAATAAATTTGGACATAAAAGCTGAATCTGAAACACAATAAGACTCAATATACCTTGTGTGGGCTTTCTTTCTCTTGAACTTCTCGTAAGTTCATGTTCAGATTTAAAACTTTCATCAATTTCTAAATCATCACTTATCTCAACAAGCTTTGCTTTACCTTTTCCTTTCTCTTTTGATGTAGGTGAAAATTTTTTCTTCATTATGACTATTCTCATCTTCTGAGCTTACTCCCATAGTATCGTGTAAACCATCCTCAATTTCTTCTTGCATTTCTTCTTGAACCTAAAAAATAGGATCTGTATACAAAGACAACTCATAAAAACTTACATCACGACTAACAATCATTTCCTTACTTATTGGATTATAACACTTATATCCTTCTTGATTATCTACATAACCCATGAAAATATATTTCTCTGCTTTTGACTCTTATTTAGTTCTCAATGCATATGGAACCATAGAAAAGACACAACCAAACACATGCAAGTGATTAATAACAAGTTTTTGATTATATAATGTTGGAAGAGATGGATGGATACCTCAAGGAAGTGAGGTGGTGCTACTAAAACCTGCTTTGTACCTGCCCTATTCCACTTCCGAATTTGATAGTAGGCCCTTTTAGCTTGCAAATAACACCAAGAAAGTACATATGTGCTTTGGAGTTTATCCTTCAAACAATTGGATCAAAACATACTATTTGACAAATAGCTAGTGTCCCAAAAACTTGCTATTTTGGTCCACACATTTGCTGGTTCTTTTGCTCAGTGCTCACAGTATGGTGACAATAATCAATTTAGCACTTCAACGCTTTAGGGACTTAGTAGTAATTGACCAGAGAGCACTTCGACACAGACTTCTCCCAAATGACTGAACCAAAAACCTTGAAAATTTGAAAGCATAAAGCAGGATTCAAGCAGGTTCCAATAAGCTATAGATCATGCAAAATGATTGAGAGATCACTGAGATATGGTCATGCAAGTTCACTGTTTTGAGTAGACATAGCAGAGAAGTAGGCAAAGATGATCAATGGAGTATATGTATTGTAATACATGAGTATACAACATCATTGGCATTGTAATGATGCCCAATGATGGTGTTCTAAGTGAGCTATGATATAAGTCACTTAGCTTCTACAAAAGATCAACAATAGGCTCAGAAATGTAAGGCACCATGGCCGCGAGTTTTTTCATAGTCTTTTATAAGGATTTTCTTCAACTTTGAATTTGAATTTCAAACTAGGCTCCACCTAAAAGTGATTCCTTTGATCTAGGAAATATTCTCTCATTGAACTCGTAGCTAATATGATTCTCCTAAATCCACAAAGTTTTGCTTTACAAGGTTCTCTCAAGTAAAATCCTTTTACAAGTGGTAAATGACTAATTGTTACAAGCTATGATTTATATGGATCATCATATGGTTGCACATTTTTCCTTCCAAGCTTAGCCAAGTGTGAAGGCTTGGATATTGCACCAACAGCTCCCCCTCAAGCCAAACATCTTGGCTTGTATAGCTTCATCAATCCTCTTGAATATCCTGCAATCCAACACTTTTAAATCTGCAAAGTTTAGTACCATCAAGTGCTTTGGTTAACAAATCTGCACATTGCATATTTGTGGACACATATGCAAGTTGAATATCCTTGCTCAATAGCTTCTCTCTAACATAGTGATAGTGAACTTCTATATGCTTTGTTGTTGCATGATAAATAGGATTGGCCACAAGATGCAAAGAACTTGTGTTGTCACCAAAGATCATAGGTGAATGAGTGTGAAGTCCTAAATCTAAATATAGAAATCTAATCCGAATTGCTTCTTGTGTAGCATTTGCTAATCCCCTATACTCAGCCTCTGTTGAAGATAGAGCAACGGTTGGTTGCTTCTTGGAAGACCATGAAATGGGCTTATCACCTGCAAAAGAAAGATTGGCCAGTCAAATCCATCTAGTTTTTCATGTTAGCCAGCTTAAGAAAAGGTTGGGTGAATCTGATAACCTCATTCCAAACAGTGAGGTATTTGAGCTTATTTCTATCCAATCTATTCCACACGAGCCTTAGAGCATACTACACACTTGAGAGAAACGGACAAGAAGTCACTTATATAAAGAGTGTCTAGTTAAGTGGAAAGATAGTTTAGAAGATAGTGCCACATGGGAGTGGGTTAGCACCCTTCAAAGACGGTTTCCTAGTTTT
This sequence comes from Ceratopteris richardii, assembly GCA_020310875.1. NCBI lineage: Eukaryota > Viridiplantae > Streptophyta > Polypodiopsida > Polypodiales > Pteridaceae > Ceratopteris > Ceratopteris richardii. The sequence goes on from MU260477.1 coordinate 60,495, forward strand.
AGTTTACCTTCCCAAGGGTCTTCTTAAGGGGAAGGACACGGGGAAACAACATGGAGATATGACCATGTATTGTCATACTTGGGGATATAGTGGGAGTACCATTCTATTAATTCTCTCTCTACCAGACCTTCCAATATCATTTTTGAGGACCAAAATGGACTTAAGGGGAAGGAAATTCATGTGGGAAGTCACAAGAGAAGGGATGGTGTGAAACATCCCTTAGATTCCACTAGAAGGGCACACACATGAGTGCCATGTGGCACTCATGTGGGATGCCACTTAGTGACTCCATCAAGAAAGGAATAAATAGAATGGCTACGGGGTTGGGCGGAGTATCACATTATCTTCATGTTCGGGTTCTTCATCAGACAAGTTGGCCTTGGGAATTGAGTCGGGCAGCTTTGAAAATAGGAGCAATCATAGAAATATGACATATCACCTATCCATTTTTCATTCTTAGCCAATTTTCACATCAACCTCATCAGACACATTGGGATGCTGCTCAGAGACTACTTTGATATCTTGCTCTCACTCAACATAATGGTTTTTGGTATAGAGGGGTAATCGATGTCATAGGATATTTAGATTTTGATTGCGCTGGTGATCTTGATTCTCGATGGTATAATTCTAAATATGTATTCTTGCTTGGATCATGAACTATCTCTTGGGCGAGTAAGAAGTAGCCTACATTTGCTTTGTCATTGATCAAGGTGGAGTATCAAGCATCCAACTTTGTGCCATGTGAGGCCATCTAGCTTCAACTCTTATTATCTGATATTGGTATTTTGTAGAATAGTCTAACATCCTCATTGATAGCCAATCCAACCTTGGAAATCACCAAGAATCTAGTTTTCCATGCTTGGACCAAGCACACCAATATCCATTACCATTTTATCCACACACCTTGCCATCTCCATCAGTGACATGTTCTTCCATTTTAGCAACTCCACTTTGTTGAGGTGTATAGGACACTATACACTGATGTTTTATCCCACGTTCAACTAGACATGCATTAAAATTAGAAGACACATATTCCCCCCTCGATTAGAATGGAGGTTCTATAGGCACATCAAACTAGACAATAGTTCAAATGACCAAGGCATGCATGCCAAAACTTTGCGTCTGAAATAGCATGAGAATCTTGAAATTCACATGCTCAATCATTCATAGATTTTGCATAATCTATGAGCTTATACAGCCCATGACATAAAATGCCAAAAGCAATAATGACATTTCCATTTGAGAGATCATGAACTATATATTTGTCATCAAAAATTTCCCAACTAAGATACTTCTGGCTAATGCAAAAACTTATAATAGATTTTTCTTGATCCATGGCACAAACAAAGCATCTGACAATGTGAAAGAACTACCATCAGTATTAGTCCAAATGATCTTAACAACTCCCATTACATGATAAGACTTCCCTCATAATTGCATGTGGAAAGAAATGATTCAAAGGGCATTCATCAATTGTGTAGAGTAAGAACTCGATGAACCCTTAAGCCCCTTTTTGGGGCGATGTCCAAAAAATCTAGACTTATCTTGGTGTGACCTCGAAAAATAGCACATATGAGAGATCCCTTGTTCCTTTCCTCCTACCTATAAAACTAATATAGCCTCCATCTCTCTCCATGCAATCCTTGCATGAAAGCCACCTTGCCTCATGCCCTCAAAAACCAGAAGAGATGATTCATACCTAATTTTCTCAATGTAACATTTCCTTCCCCTTAAGTTCAAAGTTTTCCTCAAACCTAGTCATGGAAGGAAAAGGTGAGAAAGAGAAAGAATATAATTGTTGTTCCCACTTAACTCCACATACCTAAACCGATCCAATGTTGCACTATCTTCTAAGCTATCTTTCCAATTTACTAAGTACTCTTTATATGAACGACTCCTCGTCCATGTTTCTCGAGTATGTAGTATGGCCTTAGGCTCATGTGGAATAGATTCAACATAAATAGGCTCTATTACCTCACTATTTGGAATGAAGTTGTCCATCTTGT
>MU260477.1:75000-77500 GCA_020310875.1 Ceratopteris richardii
TCTCTTGCATAAATATTGATTACACCTACATACCAAGTAACTTGCTCATCAAATGTAACATCCTTTGATACGAGGAATTGTTTTGTGGATGGACTCCACAACCTATATCCCATCTGCTTATCATCATATCCAATGAATACATACTTTTCAGATTTAGGTTCCAATTTGTGCCTCAATTGAGATGGCACATATGCATATGCCAAACATCCGTAAAGTATGATCTAGAGTAGGTCTCTTACCCCACCATGCTTCATATGGTGTCATACCCTGCAAAGCTTTACATGGTAATCTATTGACCAAATATGTAGATGTATTTACAGCCTCAACCCACAAATAATTGGGACAATTTTTCTCCTTCATCATGGATCTTGCAAACTCAAGAAGAGTTCTATTTCTCCTTTGTGCTACACCATTTTGTTGAGGAGGGTACCTACAACTAACCTCCCTTTTTATACCTGCATTCCACAAGTATTCACTGAACTCATTAGAGAAATACTCTCCCCCTCCATCTGACCTTAGTCTCTTCAACTTTTGACCTGTGATTCCTTCTGCATACACATGATAATGCTTAAATGTATTGAATACCTCTGATTTATCTTTGATCACATAGATAGTGATCCATCTGGTAGCATCATCAACATAAATTACATAATACCTTGAACCATTGATACTAAAATCCTTTGATGGTCCCCACACATGTGTTTGTACTAACTCAAGCTTCTCTGAATACATAAAACAATGCTTGGAATAAGATTGCTTATGAGCCTTACCTAATTGACATGCCTCACATCTGTATGTCATATGTTGACATGCAACATTAGGCAATCCAAGCACTGAACCATTGTTAACCATATCTTTAATACCTCTTTCATTAAAATGTCTTTGTGCCAAAGATCTAACTCAGAGATCTTATGTCCTCCATAGGTGAACAAGGCATGACCAACATTACCTTGAATCTTCAATGTGAACAATCTTCCTTCTTTCTTCCCTGAAACAATTTGTTTATAACCATTGCTAGGGTCTTCCACAAAAACTCCAAAGGCAGAAAAATATGTGTTCATTAGTTATGATGAAAAGCAGATGGGTTACAGGTTGTGGAATCCTTTAACCAAACAATTTCTTGTTTCTAGAGATGTTACATTTGATGAACAGAAAAGTTGGTATGCAGATCAAAGTAATACAGCTGAAGAATTTGAAGAAGAGGTAAGAAGATGTGAGAAAGGAAAATGAATTGTGCAGGTGAATAGAGATGAAGACTATATGCAAGCAAGTACATCCAGGAGTGGATTAACAAGAAGGAATGAAGAAGCTCCTATATTTGATGAAGAGGTGTATCCAGACACTTATGAAGAATGTGAACCAAGAAGGTCAAGCAGGACTAGAAGACAACCAGAAAGGTATTCTTATGATACTTCTTACATAACTCAGAAGAACTATGCATATATGGTCAAAGATGATGAAGAACCTCAGAACTATGATGAAGCTAAAGGTAAGAAGCAATGGGAAGAAGTAATGAAGGAAGAGTTCAATGCACTAGAGGAGAACAAGACATGGGAACTTGTTCCTAAACCAAATGGTAAGAAAGTAATTGGAAATAAATGGGTCTGTAAAGTGAAGAAGCTTGCAAATGGAAGTATAGCCAGATACAAAGCTAGACTGGTGGTGAAAGGCTATGCCCAAACCTATGGTATAGATTATGATGGGACATTCAGTCCTGTAGCTAAGATGTCAACTATAAGGACAATCATTGCTATTGCAGCTTCAAAAGGATGGACCCTAAGTCAATTGGATATAAAGAATGCATTCTTGAATGGATACATATCAGATGAGGTATACATGGAACAACCTCAAGGGTTTATAGATTCCAGGTATCCAAATTTTGTTTGTAGGCTGAGAAGAGCACTCTATCGATTGAAGCAAGCTCCAAGAGCATGGAACTATAGATTGGTGAAGTATCTCAATGATCTTGGATATCAAAGTTCAAAAGCAGATCCAAGTCTACTCATCAAAACAGTAGAGGAAGGTACAATCTACATTTGCATTTATGTAGATGACATTATAATCACAGGTACTGCAGATGAAGGAATAAAGGAGGTAAAGAGATTACTTGAAAAAGAATTCAAGATCAGTGATCTAGGAAAGTTATCATACTTTCTTAGAATGGAAGTTACTTATACAGATCATGGCATATATGTATCACAAGAAAGGTATCTTCTGAATCTATTGAAGAAGTTTGATATGGAAAATTGCAGAGAAACTTCAACTCCACTTGAAGTTAATCACAAGCTCAGTAAATATGATGGTGTGCAGAATACAAAGATATGAGGAAGTATCAATCTCTTGTGGGTAGTTTGATTTATGCTACACTAACAAGACCTGATTTTAGTTATGCAGTGGGAGTTTTGTCAAAATTCATGCATTGTCCAAAGGACCCACATTGGATTGCAGGTCAAAGAGTTCTCAGATATATCAAAGGAACTATAAAGGAAGGATTATATTA
>MU260477.1:87500-97500 GCA_020310875.1 Ceratopteris richardii
TGAGTGTAGGAACATTTATATGTGTAAATGGGTAGAAGAGAAGTTGCAGGAGGCGCAAAATTTGATACTAATGTTTTGGTTATTTCTCCTTCCACAGTGTAAAGTTTTGAGCAAGCAAGCACTCATTCTTTAAGTTGGAAGGTAAGCTACCTATGACTAAAAATATTTGTATAAACGGGTTCTAGATTGAGAGAACCATGTGTTAGAAGTTACAGGTGTCTAAATCGACTTCTCAGAAGAATAGTTTTAGACATAGGTGACTTGTTAAGTCCATTTCTCAAGATCTAATGAGTCTCTTGGAATGATTTAACTTGGAGAGGGTGCGCAAACTATAGACAATACCTTGTGCATAGTTTTATCAAAAACTTTACACATTTGATAAGTCTATGAGAGACGTATGTGCAACACACTTTCTGTAGAATCATCTTCTTCATAGTTTATCCAGAATCTTGATAATTGATCATTGATCCTCTAAATTGGTGAAGGTTTTGACTTACTCTTGATATAGAGGTGTTCTAACTTCAAGAAAAGGTTGTTGTTTTGGAGATTAACACTCTCCATCAGTGGTATTAGAGCAGGAAGCATCAAAATTGAAGATAGGAGGACCCCAACTACGACAGCTATAAAGAATTCAACACTTGAAGGTTCAAAAGGGTTAAGCTTGAGAGCAAAGCTTGAGAAGGAGGCCATACAACATCAAGGAAGACAAAAGGAGTATCATTCGAAGTAAAGGTACATCTATTACTCATAAAGTTTAACGAATTTAATACACAGGTGAAGAAAGGATGGGAGATTCTCTTCAGATAGAGAAGTTGGATAGAGAGAACTATCCAGCATGCTCAATGAGGATGGAAGCTCATCTTATGAGCAAAGACTTGATAAGTTATATCACAGTTGAAGAAGAAAAGCCTCAGTTCAGAGATCCTAGTGTTCCAACTAGGGAGGATTTATCAGATTTGAAGACTTGGATGAAGAAAGATGCTCAAGCTAGGAGCATTATCTTTATGGCAGTCAATGACTACTTGTTACCTCACATTAGAGGTCTTGAAAGTGCAAGTGATATATGGAATGCTTTGGAGGAGCATTTCCAAAACACCACAAAGTCAAGGAAGGCATCCTTGTGGGTAGAATTTACCACATTTAAGAAGAAGGCCTCTCAATCTATCTCAGATTATGTAACAAGAATGAAGGACATTGCAGATGCATTAGGAGCAGTTGATGAAGATATTGAGGAGGATAAATTGGTAAGGCAAATCCTCACAGGTTTGAGAGGTGATGACAAATGGAAGCCATTCATTTGGTCTACTGAATTATCACTTGATCATTTTACTCCTGACTTAAATCAGTTGCTAGGACATATGTTAACCTTTGAGCAGGATGTCAAAGGTGAAGGTGATAAAAGTGCAGGTCATCATGTTGTTCACACAGGTGATAATACAAAGCATAATGTGAAGTCAATTGGATCAGTGAAGGCCAAGGATGGTAGTACTCTCTTGAGTAAGGTTTTGTATGTTCCTACAATTCCTAAGAATCTGATAAGTGTAAGACAAATTGTTGAAAAAGGTTATGAAGTCAGGTTCACTAATGAAGGAGTGTTTGTGGAAGACCCTAGCAATGGGTATAAACAAATTGTTTCAGGGAAGAAAGAAGGAAGACTCTTCACATTGAAGATCCAAGGCAATGTTGGTCATGCTTTGTTCACTTATGGAGGACATAAGATCTCTGAGTTAGATCTTTGGCACAAGAGGCTTGGACATTTCAATGAAAGAGGTTTCAAAGATATGTTTAATAATGGTTCAGTGCTGGGGTTGTCTAATGTTGCAGGTCAACATATGACATACATATGTGAAGCATGTCAATTAGGTAAAGCTCATAAGCAAACTTATTCCAAGCATAGTTTTATGTATTCAGAGAAGCTTGAATTGGTACACACAGATGTGTGGGGACCATCAAAGGATTTCAGTATCAATGGTTCAAGGTATTATGTGATTTATGTTGATGATGCTACCAGATGGATCACTATCTATGTGATCAAAGATAAGTCAGAGGTATTCAATACATTCAAATATTATCATGTGTATGCAAAGAGAATTACAGGTCATAAGTTGAAAAGACTAAGGTCAGATGGAGGGGGAGAGTATTTCTCTAATGAGTTTAGTGATTACTTGTGGAATGCAGGTATAAAAAGGGAAATTACTTGCAGATACTCTCCTCAACAGAATGGTGTAGCAGAAAGGAGAAATAGAACTCTTGTTGAGTTTGCAAGATCCATGATGAAGGAGAAAAATTGCCATAATTATTTGTGGGCTGAGGTTGTAAACACAACCACATATTTGGTCAATAGGTTACCATGTAAAGCTTTGCAGGATATGACACCATATGAAGCTTGGTGGGGTAAGAGACCTACTTTAGATCATTGCAAAGTATTTGGATGCTTGGCATATGCATATGTGCCATCACAATTGAGGCATAAATTGGAACCTAAAGCTGAAAAATATGTGTTTACTGGATATGATGATAAGCAAATGGGATATAGGTTGTGGAGTCCATCCACAAAACAATTCTTAGTGTCAAAGGATGTTACATTTGATGAGAAAGGTACTTGGTATGCAGGTACAATCAATGTTTATGCAGGTGATGAAGAAGTTGTGAATCAAAAGAAAGGTAAATCAAAGGTTCAGATATTTGATGAAGAAGTGAACAATGAAGTACAGGTTGTGTTAAAAATAAAGAAGTAAGCTCGTATATATTTTTGCAAAAAGGATTTTCTTCAACTAGAAGGAAAATACAAAAATGAAAAATAGAAGCATTTACTTCAGCAAGTAGTGGAGGCCAAAAGAGAATCATTCAAAAGAGAATCAAATTCAAAAAATTGAACTGTAAGAGGAGTGGCTATCCAAAGTAGTGGAGAAATGATGGAGAAGAGCTCTCAAACTCATCATGAGAGTTTTTGGTCACTTGGCTATAAAAGAGGCAAGGGAGGACACTCAAGAAGAGAGGAAGAAGGCGTGGAAGCCCCCTTGTAGCTAGCTCATTTGGTTTGAGTCATTTTGTTCAGTTCACTCTCATAGAGTATGTCCAGCCGCACACCCATTTCCGGGTAGTCTACTTGTGAGAGTCATATCTCTCAATATATTTATCCAATTTTAGTGTTTAAACATTCATTGGAAAGCTTATCTTGAGTACTTCCTCTGGCTAAAAGTTTTATGAAATTCTTTATGCTCTATGAGTTATTCATATTTTAGTTGAGTCCATTTTTCAGCATAATTGAGTGGACAGGTAGCCTGTCTTGTATCAAAGAGTTGCCAACCCAAATCTACTCCAAATTTAGTGTTTGATAGCTCATTTGAAAGCTGTAGGTGTCTAGTTTTAGTGACCAAAGTTTCAAGTTCATTGCATTTTTGAGTTGGTACCAGTTTTCATTTGAAGGTTCAGCTGTTGGCAAGAGTCTTGATCCTAAGAAGGTCTTCTACACTTTCTGGTGCGAATAGGAGAGAAATTCTCCAACAATTGGTATCAGAGCATTGGAGTTTGAAGAGGCAAAGCATTGGAATTGAATTGAAGCAAAGGAGAAGCTACAAATCAAGGGGGAGATTCGTGAATTCAAGAGAGAGCGCCACAACATATTTGAGGTAAACTTCAATCTTAGAAGTTTTCAATGGTTGATTTAGGACAACAAGTTGAGAAGTTAGACAAAGACAATTTTCATTCTTGGAGGTATAGAATGATAAATTACCTTAAAGGTAAAGGTTTATGGAGTCTAGTTAGTGGAGACAATCCACAACCGGTGGACCTTGAAGATCCCAACATTACTCCGGCACAAAGGAGACAATTTGCTGATTGGGAAGAGAGGAATCAAAGGGTGATGTTCCTCACCTCACAAGTTATTTCTAACACTATGATTGGTCATGTGCAAAGCTTAGAAACAGCCAAGGCAGTTTGGGAAGCATTGGAGAAGGTGTATGCTACCTCAACAAGGTCTTGGAGGATGCAACTCAAGAACGAGCCCAACAACATGAAGAAAAGCTCAAACCAAAGCATTAGTGAGTATACATTGAGGATCAAAGAGCTTCGAGATCAGCTAGCATGAGTTGGATGCAAGATAGAAGAGGAAGACATCATCCAAACAGCCCTCAATGGCTTGAGGAGTGAAGAAAAGTGGAAGCCCCTCATCATAAACATTCTTTATAGAGATCCTCTCCCAACATTCGATGAGATTATAGCAAATCTTGTGGTTGAAGAGGTTGCTCAACAAGGAGAAGGCAACAAAGGTAAGGACATCCATAGTCAAATGTTATATGCAGGAAGAGGTAGAGGAAGGAACTCAAGAGGAGGCTCGAGAGGAAGAGGAAGAAGCTACAACAACACAAATTTCAGCCAACACAACTCGGAGGACAACAAGGACAACTCAAATGACAGCACACATGGAAGAGGTCGAGGAAGAAATAGAGGAAGAGGTCGAGGTTCATACAATCCTCATAAAGGTATAACATGTTATCATTATGGTACACTAGGACATTATGCAAATGATTGTTGGCAAAAGAATGGAAGGCTGAATGGAGGCAACCAAAGGAGCCAAAATAACTATGCGAGTACATCAAGTGAAGGAGACAAGCAAACCATGCTTGCCATGAAGCATGACTATGACAACTCGAGAAGTGATGACCAAAAATGGTTCATAGATTCAGGTTGCAGCAACCATATGACATGCCAAGGAGATTTATTCACAAAGCTACAAGCTCCAAGTGGAAAAGGATGTGTGGAGACCGGCGATGAAACTCAAGATGCAGCTTGGAGATAAAAAGGTATTGGCTGATGTTCTTCATGTTCCTACTATTGCAAAGAATTTGATTTCAGTAGGACAAATGGTAGAAAAAGGATATCATGTTATCTTCAATGAAAAAGGCTGCTTTATAAAGAATCCAAAAGAAGGATTCAAGGTCATTGCTCAAGGAAGGAAAGAAGGTAGGATGTTCACTTTGGACATTCAACAACCACATGGAAAGGTGATGTATATTCAGTTTGGAAACAAGAGGATTGCTGAAATAGATTTGTGGCACAAAAGGTTTGGACATATCAACATTCCCAAGCTCAAGGACATGAGCAACCATGAAGTGGTAAGAGGTCTTCCAAGATTCAATGATGCCGGACTACATGAGTTTTGTGAAGCATGCCAACTAGGAAAGCAAACTCGACAACCATTCAAGAAAAGCAACTATGTGGCAAGGAATGTCCTTGACTTGATACACACGGATGTGGGGGACCATCACAACAACCATCAGTGGCTGGTAATAGATATTTTGTCACTTTTATTGATGATCATTCAAGGAAAGTATGGATGTTTTGCATAAAACAAAAATCAGATATGTTCTCCATGTTCAAGAGATTTAAAGCACATGTAGAAAAGGAAACAAGACGCTACATAAAGACCTTGAGGTCCGATGGAGGAGGAGAATATTTCTCCAAAGAATTTTCAGATTTTCTTTATGAAAATGGCATCAAGAGACAATTTACATGTAGGTACACACCTCAACAAAATGGAATAGCTGAAAGGAAAAATCGACATATCACAGAAGTTGCAAGGTGCATGCTCAACGAGATGAAGGTGCCACTAAACTATTGGGCTGAAGCAGCTAGTATGGCTATTTATTTGATGAACAAGTGTACAACGGCTGGAGTGCATAATCTAACTCTCGAGGAGGTTTACTCGGGTAAGAAACCTGACCTTACACATCTCAAAGTTTTTGGATGTGTGTGTTATGTTCACATCCCTCAAGAACTAAGGACAAAGATGGAGGCAAAGTCAAAAAAATGTATTTTCATTGGATATTCATCAGAGCAAAAGGGATACAGGTGCTACAACCCGGTGACAAAGGAGCTACGAGTCTCACGAGATGTGGTATTTGATGAGCTAAGACCATGGTTTGGAGACAAAGGGGAAAGAGAAGATTCTTGAAGAAGATTGTGAAGATGATGGAGGTGTTGTGCAAGAAGAATTTCAACAAACAAGCACCCAAATGTCAGGTCCAGAAGCTTCTACATTGCTTGGAGAAAGCTCAACATGGAAGGGGAGGCTAAGGAGTCATTCCTCATCACCAACATCAGCTTATGAAAGATCTAAAGCTGAAAGTGCTGCCCAAAATAGTGATTCAAATGCAAGTGAAGAAGAGTATGAAGAGGTGATCACACCAAAGGTAAAGTTGAACCGGTTGAAGAAGCAATGCTCAAAAAGAAATGAAAGGAGGTCTTCAAGAGCAAGGTATCCAATTGAAAGGTTGAGCTATGATAGTTTTATTGCAAAGCATTTTGCATATATGACACAGGTGGTCAAAGACAAAGAACCGGATGCATATGAAGAAGCATGTACACAAAAAGAATGGCAAGAAGCTATGCAAGAAGAGATAAAAGCTCTCAAGGACAATCACACATGGGAGCTAGTTCCAAAGGCTGAAGGTATGAAGATTGTTCCAAATAAATGGGTGTTTAAAATAAAGACAAATGCTAATGGCTCTCTAGCTAGGCATAAAGCTAGACTAGTAGCAAAAGGATTCAAGCAAACTCATGGCGTCGACTATGAAGAGACTTTCAGCCCGGTTGCAAAGATGGAATAATTAGAACCTTGATTGGAGCAGCAAGGAGATGGCCATTGTACCAACTTGACATAAAAAATGCTTTTCTCAATGGTGAACTTCAAGAAGAGGTATACATGAGTCAACCGATTGGATTTGAAGACAAAAAGCATCCAAATTTTGTTTATAGATTGAAGAAAGCTTTGTATGGGCTGAAGCAAGCACCACGTGCTTGGAATCAAAGATTGGTCGAGTACCTTACAAGGTGTGGGTATAGTCCAAGTAATGCAGATCCCTCTCTCTACATGAAGAAAGAAGAAGGCAAGCAGGTATATATTTGCATATACGTTGATGATCTCATCATAACAGGAAGTAATGTTACATGAATACAAGAGATAAAAAGAAAACTCGGTAAGGAGTTTAAAATTTTAGATCTTGGTGAGCTAAAATACTTTTTAGGCATTGAGATAGTCTATGGGAAAGATGGCATTTACTTGATGCAAAGAAAGTACCTGTTGGATGTTCTTTTCATATTTGGAATGAGTGAATGCAAACCACTCACTCAACCTATGGACACAAATGTGAAGCTATGCTCAAATGATGGAGAGAAGTTACATGATGTAACTACATACATGATTATTATAGGTTCATTGATCTATGCTACGATCACAAGACCAGATTTGTGTTATATTGTTGGAGTTCTTTCTCAATTTATGCAAGCTCCAACAAGTGAACATTTAAATTCAGCCAAACGAGTGCTAAGATATGTGAAGCACACTGTCAATCATGCATTGTTTTATAGGTATGATGAAGAATTGCAGGTAAAGGGCTTCAGTGATGCTGATTGGGCTGGTTTGAAGGAAGATAGAAGATCCACTTCAGGTTATGTGTTCATGATAGGTAGCAAACCTATCATATGGAGCTCAAAGAAGCAACCTACTATTGCACTATCATCTACAGAAGCTAAATATAGAGGTTTAGCCTTTGCAACTTGTGAAGCTATGTGGATTAAGAAGCTCTTGGCTGATCTTGATGTGCAGGTGGAGACCATTCCAATTTATGGTGACAACATGTCAAGCAATCACTTGACAAACAATCCAATGTTTCATGCACGAAGCAAGCTTATAGAAGTGTAGTATCATTATGTTTGAGAAAAAGTTTTGAGCAAGGATGTGGATATAAAGTTCATTGGAACTAATGACCAGGTTGTAGGCATGCTTACAAAGTCCCTAGATGCTTCTAAGCTAAAGAGGTTCAAGGACGACATCAACTTGCAGGATATGGCTGAAGGTGCAAGCTCACATGTGAGCTTGAGGGGGAGTGTTAAAAATAAAGAAGTAAGCTCGTATATATTTTTGCAAAAAGGATTTTCTTCAAGTAGAAGGAAAATACAAAAATGAAAAATAGAAGCATTTACTTCAGCAAGTAGTGGAGGCCAAAAGAGAATCAAATCCAAAAAATTGAACTGTAAGAGGAGTGGCTGTCCAAAGTAGTGGAGAAGTGATGGAAAAGAGCTCTCAAACTCATCATGAGAGTTTTTGGTCACTACGCTATAAAAGAGGCAAGGGAGGACACTCAAGAAGAGAGGAAGAAGGCATGGAAGTCCCCTTGTATCTAGTTCATTTGGTTTGAGTCATTTCGTTCAGTTCACTCTCATAGAGTATGTCCAGTTGCACACCCATTTCTGGGTAGTCTAATTGTGAGAGTCATATCTCTCAATATATGTACCTAATTTTAGTTTTTAAACAATTATTGGAAATCTTATCTCGACTACTTCCTCTGGCTAAAACAGTTTTATGAAATTCTTTATGCTCTATGAGTTATTGAGTTTTTGGTGGAGTCCAGTTTTTAGCCTACCTGAGTGGACAGGTAGCCTGTCTTGTATCAAAGAGTTGCCAACCCAAATCTACTCCAAATTTAGTGTTTGTTAGCTCATTTGAAAGCTACAGATTTCTAGTTTGATTGACGGAAGTTTCAAGTTCATTGCATTTTTCAGTTGGTACCAGATTTCATTTGAAGGTTCAGCTGTTGGCAAGAGTCTTGATCCTGAGAAGGTCTTCTATACTTTCCGCTGCGAATAGGAGAGGAATTCTCCAACACGTTGAAGTTTGAAGAAGTGCCAAGATTTGATCCAGAGTGTGATGAACCAGAAACTTCAAGGAGTGGAGAACTTAGAAGGTCATCAAGACACAAATGGCAACCTACAAGGTATAGCTATGACACTTCTTTTTTGGCTACCAAATATTATGCTTATATGATAAAGGCAAATGAAGACCCTTCTACCTATGAAGAGGCAAAAGTTAAGGAAAATTGGGAGAAAGCTATGCAGGAAGAGTATGATGCATTAATGGAAAATCAGACATGGGATTTGGTTCCTAAACCAAATAGTCAGAAGATCATTGGATGCAAATGGGTCTACAAAACAAAGAGGTTTGCAGATGGAAGTGTTTCTAGATATAAAGCTAGACTTGTTGTGAAAGGGTTTGCTCAAAAATATGGTATGGATTATGATGAGACTTATAGTCCTGTGGCAAAGATGACAACCATCAGGACACTCATAGCCATTGCTACATGTAAAGGTTGGAAGTTATGTCAACTAGATGTGAAGAATGCTTTTCTAAATGGTTATAATTCAGGTGATGTTTTCATGGAGCAACCACAAGGATTGAGAGATGGAAGGTATCCAGATCATGTGTGCAAGCTCAAGAGAGCTTTGTATGGCTTGAAGCAGGCTCCAAGGGCATGGAATTATAGACTTGTGAAGTTCTTGAAAGAACTTGGTTTTCAAGTATCTAAGGAAGATAGTAGCTTGCTTGTCAATGCAAGTGATGATGGGTTCATTTACATGTGCATATATGTTGATGATATAATTCTTACAGGCACAGATGAGAAAGGCATTCAAAGCCTAAAGAAGCAAATGGAGAAAGAGTTCAAAATCAGTGACTTGGGAGACTTGTCATATTTCTTGGGCATGGAGATCTCATACACTCAACATGGAGTGTATATAACTCAAGAAAGGTATTTGAAAAACTTGTTGATAAAGTTTAAAATGGATGATTGCAGGGTAGAACCTACTCCAATGGAGGTGAATCACAAATTAAGCAAATATGGAGGAGAAGATTTCAAGGACATGAAGCTTTATCAAAGCTTGGTTGGTATTCTAATCTATGCTACATTAACTAGACCTGACTTGTCATATGCAATGGGAGTATTGTCTCAATTCATGCATTGTCCTAGGAAAGAACATTGGATTGCACGACAAAGAGTGTTGAGGTACATTAAGGGTACACTCAAAGAAGGTTTGTATTATGGTTTTACATCAGATACAAACATCAAGATCTATAGTGATACAGATTGGACAGGTAATCCTGATGATAGGAGATCAATTTATGGATACTTATGTTATGTGGGAGATAAGTTAATTTCTTGGT
>MU260477.1:102500-107500 GCA_020310875.1 Ceratopteris richardii
CTCAATCATTAATTGAGGTTCTTCTCTATCTTCTTAATTCTTGCCATATCCTTGAATCTCTGTAGCTTTGGTCCATCTAGACTTTTTGTCATCATATCTGCAAGTTGATCTTTTGTAGGAGTGTGTATGACTTCAATCTCCTTATCAATGACCTTCTCTCTCAGAAAATGATACTGTATTTCAATATGCTTAGTTCTAGCATGAAACACAGGATTAGCTGCCAAGTATAAAGAACTCATATTGTCTCCACAAACAATAGGAGTACTTTGAACCACATCAAAAACCTTCATAAGTGTCTTTAGCCATATTAGCTCCTTTGCAGCTTCCACCATACCTTTATATTCTGCTTCTGTAGATGATAAAGCAACTGTATGTTGCTTCTTAGAACACCATGAAATCAATTTGTCTCCTACATAGCACAAGTATCCATGTGTTGATCTTCTATCATCCACATTACCTGCCCAATCTGCAACACTATATATCTTCACTCTTGTATCAGAAGTAAATCCATAGTACAACCCTTCTCTGAGTGTACCCTTGATGTACCTAAGTACTCTTTGTCCTGCAATCCAATGTTCCTTTCTAGGACAATGCATAAATTGTGAAAGCACACCAACTGCATATGACAAATCAGGCCTTGTCAATGTAGCATAAATCAAGCTACCAACCAAACTTTGATAGAGCTTCATGTCTCTGAATTCTTCTCCTCCAAATCTAGACAATTTATGGTTCACTTCCAATGGTGTAGGTGCAACCCTGCAATCTTCCATTTTAAATTTGGTTAGCAAATTTTTAAGATACCTTTCTTGGGTGACATATACTCCATGTTGAGTATATAAAATCTCCATTCCCAAGAAGAATGACAAGTTCCCCAAATCACTGATTTTGAACTCTTTCTCCATCTGCTTCTTGATCATTTGTATTCCTTTATCATCTGTTCCTGTAAGTATTATGTCATCAACATAAATACAAACCTAAATGAATCCATCTTCACTTGCTTTGACTAGCAAGCTACTATCTGCCTTTGATGCTTGAAATCCAAGATCATTCAAGAATTTTACAAGCCTATAATTCCATGCCCTTGGGGCTTGCTTTAGTCCATACAAAGCTCTCTTGAGCTTACACACATAATTTGGATTCACTTGATCTTTGAACCCATCTGGTTGCTCCATGTAAACTTCATCTGAAATGTAACCATTCAAAAAAGCATTTTTAACATCTAATTGAGATAGCTTCCAACCTTTACAAGCAGCAATTGCTATGAGAGTTCTGATGGTTGTCATTTTTGCCACAGGACTATAGGTCTCATCATAGTCCACTCCATATGTCTGTGCATACCCTTTCACAACAAGTCTGGCTTTGTACCTAGACACACTTCCATCTGCAAATCTTTTGGTTTTATAAACCCACTTACAACCAATGATTTTCTGACTATTTGGTTTAGGAACCAAATCCCAAGTCTGATTCTCTATCAATGCATCATACTCCTCTTGCATAGCTTCTTCCCAATTTCTCTTGCCTTTGGCTTCATCATATGTAGATGGATCTTCATCTGCTTTTACCAAATAAGCATAATCTTTAGTAGTCAAGAATGAGGTGTCATAGCTATACCTTGTAGGTTGCCATTTGTGCCTAGATGACCTCCTAATTTCTGCACTTCTTGAAGTCTCTGGTTCATCACATTCTGGATCAAACCTTGGCCTCTCTTCAACTTCAACCTGTACTTCATTAATCTCATTTTCATCAAGTAATTGAATCTTTGCTTTACCTTTCCTTTGATCCACTACTTCTTCAACATCTGCATGTATATTATATTTACCTACATACCAAGTACCTTGCTCATCAAATGTAACATCCTTGGATACAAGAAATTGCTTTGTGGATGGACTCCACAACCTGTATCCCATTTGTTTATCATCATAACCAATGAATATATACTTTTCTGCCTTAGGCTCCAACTTATGCCTCAATTGAGATGGCACATATGCATATGCCAAACATCCAAATATTCTGCAATGATCCAAGGTAGGTTTCTTACCCCACCAAGCTTCATATGGTGTCATACCTTGCAAAGCTTTACAAGGCAATCTATTGACCAAATAAGTAGCTGTATTTACAGCCTCTGCCCACAAATAATTTGGGCAATTCTTCTCTTTCATCATGGACCTTGCAAACTCAACAAGAGTCCTATTTCTTCTTTCTGCTACCCCATTTTGTTGACGAGAGTACCTGCAAGTAACTTCTCTCTTTATACCTGCATTCCACAAGTAATCATTGAATTCATTTGAAAAATACTCTCCCCCTCCATCTGACCTTAGTCTCTTCAATTTTTGACCTGTAATCCTTTCTGCATATGCATGATAGTGTTTAAATGTATTAAACACTTCTGACTTTTCTTTAATCACATAAATTGTGATCCATCTGGTAGCATCATCAACATAAATGACATAATATCTTGAACCATTTATACTAAAGTCCTTTGAAGGACCCCACACATCTGTATGCACTAACTCAAGTCTTTCTGAATACATAAACCCATGCTTGGAATAGGATTGCTTATGAGCCTTACCTAATTGACATGCCTCACATCTGTATGTCATGTGTTGACCTGCAATGTTAGGCAACCCAAGCACTGAATCATTGTTAATCATTTCTTTGATACCTCTTTCATTGAAGTGTCCAAGTCTTTTATGCCAAAGATCTAATTCTGACACCTTCTGTTCTCCATATGTGAACATAGCATGTCCAACATTTCCTTGTACCTTTAATGTGAAGATCCTTCCTTCTTTCTTTCCTGTAACAACCTGTTTATACCCTTGACTAGGGTCTTCAACATAGACTCCATCATTGGTGAATCTTACCTCATATCCTTTTTCCACAATTTGACCTACACTGATCAAATTCTTTGGAATTGTGGGAACATAAAGAACCTTACTCAGAAGAGTGCTCCCATCTTTAGCCTTAACTGAACCAATTGACTTTACCTTATGCTTTGTATTATCACCTGTCTGAACTGTATGATTAATTGCATTATGATCTAGGTCAGTCATCAAAGCAATATTTCCACTTAAATGATTACTACATCCTGAATCAATGTAAAACACTCTCATGTCCTCATGTGAGGTCTCATATGTTTCATTCATAATGAGAGTCGAGTCCTCCTTCTGATCTGATGCATAGTTGTAGTAGGTGTTATTATAGGATTGATTTTGGAAGCTTCTTCCTCCACCTCTTCCAAAAGAATTCCTACCACCTCTACCTCTGAAGTTTCCTCTCTGAAATCTACCACCTCTTGCTCTTTGATTAAAGTTCTGATAATTACTATTATTCTGATTATTGTGCCAACAATCATGAGATAGATGATTGGTCTTACCACATATCCAACAAGCTCTTGCATTATCTTTGTTGTGTCTGCCTCTTCCTCTACTTCTGCCATTTCCTTTTCCTCTTATGAAATTTGCTTGGTTTGCAGTACCTTCTTCTTCACCTGATTGTTGCTTCCCTTTCTTAGCTTTCTTCTTGTCTTTAGAGTACATTGCATGACCTGCACTCTTATCAACATCTCCTTTGACATCATTCTCAAAAGTTAGCACATGACCTAACAATTGATTCAAATCAGGAGTGAAGTGATCTAATGAAAGTTCTGTAGACAAAATAAAAGGCTTCCACTTCTCATCTCCTCTTAGCCCTGTGAGAATTTGTCTTACCAATTTATCTTCTTCAATATCTTCATCCACTGCACCTAGAGAATCTGCAATGTCCTTCATCTTTGTCACATAATCAGAGATTGATTGTGAGGCCTTCTTCTTGAAGGTAGTAAATTCTGCCCATAGTGAAGCCTTCTTTGATTTGGTTGTGTTTTGGAAATGCTCCTCCAAAGCATTCCAAATGTCACATGCACTTTCAAGTCCTCTAATGTGAGGAAGCAAATAGTCATTGACTGCCATGTAGATTATGCTCCTTGCTTGAGCATCCTTCTTCATCCAATTCTTCAAGTCTGCAAGCTCCTCTCTAGTTGGAACACTAGAGTCTCTAAATTCTAGCTTTTCTTCATCTCCTGTGATGTATCCCATCAGATCTTTGCTCATAAGATGAGCTTCCATCCTCATTGACCATGCAGGATAGTTCTCTCTATCCAGCTTTTCAATTTGGAGACTATCTCCCATTATTTCTTTACCTGTATTGTCAACTCTTTAATCTTTATGAGAAATAAATGTACCTTGACTTTGAATCTCGCTCCTTCTGATCCTTTTGATAGCTTCAATGTGTCTACCTTAAGTTTTCTTCAACCTTTATCCTTTTGCACCTTCAAGATGTAAAGATTTGTATTTCTGCAGTAGTCGGAGTCTTCTTCACTTCAATTTTGACACATCCTGCTCTGATACCACTGATGGAGAGTGTTAATCTCCAAAAGAACAAGTTGACCTTGAATTTAGATCACCTCTATATCAAGATCAACTTTAGACTCCACCAAATTTAGAGAACATTCACCAATTTACCAGAAAATTGATTATTCTGAAAAATTCAACTTCTCAGAAAAGTCTGCTACAGATTAATCACTCATTGACTGATCAATCCTGTAAAGTTTTTAATAAAACTTTGCACAATACTTCGCCTTGAGATTGCGCAACCTTTCCAAGTTAAATTTCTCAAAATGATTGAGTACACACTGAGAAATGTGTGAAACACTTTACCTATGTCTGAAACAGCTTTTCTGTAATGGCGACTTTGACACCTGCAACTTCTTAGCTATAGTTCTCCCAATGTCGAACCCGTTTGATCAAGATCTTTTAGCCATAGATAGCTTACCTTCCAACTTAGATTTTAAGCCCTCACTTGTGTAAAACTTTACACCACACACTGAGTAATGTTCATTTCTCTGAACATGAAATCTGCGCCAGTTTTGTCGACTCTCAGAACATCATTACATATGAATGTTCCTAAACTAAATTCTCTCAACCTGATTACAATTAGCCTCTCAAATTCTAGCCATAGATAGA
>MU260477.1:115000-120000 GCA_020310875.1 Ceratopteris richardii
TCTGTTTGCTATGAAAATCGCTGTGAAGGTAGAAGACCTCAAAATAAAACAAGAGGTTTTTGTCAGATCGAAGTTTCGGAGCCATCTCGACCTCCGTTTCGAGCCCGCAATGTGGGGCCCATAGAAAAACCAGGTCAGTTTCAAAAACTGTAACTTGCGTTGTGTTCGGCGACACTCATATATTCCAGATCCAGAATTTCAAGCGATTCCGTGTACTATTGATACACAAAAACTGTGTTTTTCTGAGATCGAACTGTCACGTCATAGTGCATACTGTTCAAGCAGAAGTGCTGCTTGTAGTGTTTTGCAGTGTTGTGAATTGTTGCAGAAATGGCAAACGCAGATGGAATGAGTCAGCTTATGAGCGATAAGCTGGACAAGAACAACTTCCATGCTTGGAGATTCAGAATGACAAATTTCTTGATGGGAAAAGGCTACTTGAAGTATATCGAAGGAGAGAATGAAAATGCTCCGCAGTTACCAGAAAGGAATCGGACTGTAGATCAGTTAAGAGCATATGAGGAATGGAATCAAGGAGCACGAAAGGTAATGTATTGGCTATCTGTTAGCATACAGGATAGCATGATTGGACACATACAGGATGCCAAGACTCCAAAAGAGGCTTGGAACTGCTTGGTCACCTTGTATGAGACTAATACAAAGGCACGAAAATTGCAACTCAAGAACGAGCTACATATATTGGAAAAGAAGAGCATGATGGTAAGTGACTACACTCTTCAAATCAAAGGCATATGTGAGTCACTTGCATCTATTGGCATGAATGTAGATGATGATGATAAGGTGGAAGTGTGCCTTTGTGGTTTAGGAGCTGCATATAAGCAGTTCAGAACTTCCATACAGACCAGGGAAAATATTCTAAATTTTGCTGATCTGGTATCTATGCTGATTATTGAAGAAAAGAATCTTGGTGAGGACTCAAACTCCCAAGGAAAGCCCAGTTCTGAGCAGGTATTCTACTCTGGCAGAGGAAGAGGCAGAGGTAGAGGTTTTGGAAGTGGAAGAGGAAACAATAACCAAGACCAAGGTCAATAACAGAATCATGCAGGAGGAAGAGGACAGTTT
Organism: Ceratopteris richardii; assembly: GCA_020310875.1. NCBI lineage: Eukaryota > Viridiplantae > Streptophyta > Polypodiopsida > Polypodiales > Pteridaceae > Ceratopteris > Ceratopteris richardii. Next base: position 116,084 of record MU260477.1, read on the forward strand.
CGAGGCAAGGGGAGCCAAAAAGGTCGCAGAAATTTCCAATGAAATGATTCAAGTAATGATAGTAAAGGATGCTGGAATTATGGTAAACCTGGACACTTTGAACGTGATTGCAGGTTAAAGAATCAAAATAACAGAATGCAGCAAAACAACTATGCATCCACAAGTGCAGATGATTCTGAGAAGCTGTTTATGGTTCAACATCACATGATGAATACGATGTCTGCTGGTGTTTCAAAATCGAATGATAATGTCTGGTATGTTGATTCAGGTGCTTCAAATCACATGACCAGTCATGCAGAATGGTTTAGTAGTTTGCAAAAAATGCCAGTTCCTGGATATGTTGAAACAGGTGATGACACATCGCATCCTATTGAGCATACAGGAAACATAGCATTGTCTATGGAGGACGGGAAGGTAAAACATCTTGCTGATGTGTTGCATGTTCCAAATATAACAAAGAATTTGGTTTCTGTTGGACAAATGGTTGACCAGAGATTACAAGTCAGGTTCAATGCTGATGGATTATATGTAGAATAGTACAAGTAGGATGGACGATTGGTTGCCAAAGGAAACAAAGTGGGTAGGATGTTCACCTTAAATGTGAAGATTCCTGAAATGAATGCAACCATGTTTGCAAAAGGTGCAGGAGTTATTGCAGATATAGAGATATGGCACAAACGGATTGGACATGCAAACTTGCAAAGGCTGAAAATGATGCAGTCAAAGGAGATTGTCCATGGACTACCAAATTTCAAAGTTGCAGAAATGCAAAAGGTATTCGCAGCATGTCAATTTGGTAAACAGTCAAGAGCATCATTTCCACATGACAAGCATGTTAGTGAGAATGTACTAGAAGTAGTACATACAGATGTTTGGGGTCCAGCAAAGACCACATCTATGGGCGGTTGTAGGTTTTATGTTACCTTCATTGATGATCATACACACAAACTATGGGTATATTTCATGAAAGAGAAGAGCAAGGTGTTCACTCACTTCCAAAATTTTAAAGCTATGGTGGAAAAGCAGACAGGGAAGTACATTCAAACATTAAGATCTGATGGAGGAGGTGAATACATGTCAAATGAGTTCAACAGTTTTCTAAAAAATCATGGAATTTGGCGTCAGTTTTCATGCAGGTACATACCACAACAGAATGGTGTTGCTGAACGCAAAAATAGACATATTGCAGAAATAGCAAGAGCCTTGATGGCTGAGAAGAATATGCCTCATTGTTATTGGGCAGAAGCTGTGTATACTACTGTATACATCATGAACAGAACTCCGACTGCTGTTGTACATCAAGTTACACTTGAAGAGAAGTTTACAGGTAAAAAGCCAAACTTATCACATCTGAAAGTTTTTGGCTGTATTGCATATGTACATGTTCCAGATGAGTTGAGGATGAAGCTTGATCCGAAAGCAAAAAAATGTGTCTTCATTCGATATTCCCTTGAGCAAAAGGGGTACAAATGTTATAACCCACTCACACGACAGGTGAAGGTGAGCAGAGATGTGGTATTTGATGAAATGTCAAGCTTCTATGCAGATGCCAAAGAAGGACTGAATCTTGAACCAAATGACAAAGAAAATGCTGAAAAATCTAGTGCAGAATCTCAAGTTTTGAGTGGACCGGATGCATACCCAAGCAATAGTTCCAACTCAAATCCATAGAGTGGAAGATTGCGTGGAAATTTCAGTCCAGCAAATTCATCAAATACATCCAAGAAAGGTAAAGAAAAGCTTTCTGCTGGTAGTAAAACAGGTGCAGGTTTTGAAGATGTTGATGGAGATTCAAGTGGTTCAAAAAAGAGTATTGATGAGGAACTTGGATTGCCCTCTGTGAAGACTCCAGGAGTAAGACGGGCACATGCAGATGATACAAGAAGAAGTGACCCAGGACCAAGAAGATCTGGGAGGATACGTAATTCAATGCAACGATTGACATATGATAGTTACATGGCTCGCCATTGTGCCTACATGACAAAGGTAATACAAGATGCTGAACCTTCTTGTTTTGAAGATGCAATTGGTAATGCAGATTGGGAAAAAGCTATGGATGAGGAGATGGTTGCAATTTATGGAAATGATACATGGAAGTTGGTTCCATTGCCACAAGGAAAGAAATCCATAGGTTGCAAATGGGTTTACAAGGTAAAGCATAATGCTGATGGTAGCATAAGCAGGTATAAAGCACGATTGGTAGCTAAAGGTTATGCATAAACATATGGCATTGATTATGAGGAAACATTCAGCCCTGTAGCTAAAATGTCTACTGTCAGAACACTTGTTGCATTAGCTACAGCAAAAGGATGGACTTTGCATCAGATGGATGTGAAGAATGCTTTCCTACATGGTGAGTTACAGGAAGAAGTATATATGGACCAGCCACAAGGATATGAAGATTCAAACCATCCAGAATATGTTTGCAGGTTGCAAAAGGCTTTGTATGGGCTGAAGCAAGCCCCTCGTGCATGGCATGCAAGGATTGCTGATTACTTAACCAGCATTGGGTTCTCTATGTGTGATGCAGATCACTCCCTATATGCAAGGAAGGCTGATGATGGCATCACTATTGTGGCTATTTATGTTGATGACCTGATTGTAGGTGGTGATAATGAAGAAAGCATCAAAGAGGTAAAGAAACGTCTTATGGAGGAATTCGACATGAAAGATCTTGGTGTGTTGCGCTATTTCTTGGGCATTGAGTTTATACATATAGAAACAGGTATATGGATGTCGCAAAGGCAATATGCCTTGAATATGCTGCAAAAGTATGGTATGGCTGATTGTAAGCCAATTTCTATCCCATTAGATCAGAATTTGAAATTGGATACTACATCGGGTGAAGCATTGGAAAATGCTACTATGTATAGGAAAATTGTGAGAAGTCTTATATATCTCACAATTACAAGGCCTGATCTAAGTTATACTGTTGGACTTGAAAGTCAGTTTATGCAGGTTTCCAGGAAGCCACATTTGGATGCTCTGAGGTGCACTTTACGTTATGTGAGTGCTACTTTGGATTATGCATTGTTTTATGAAGCTGGTATGGAGTTGCAGGTTCATGGATACACCGATGCAGATTGGGCTAGTAGTACTCTAGATAGAAGATCTACTAGTGGCTTTCTTTTCTCACTTGGAGGTGCAGCTATTACATGGAGGAGCAAGAAGCAACCCACTATTGCTTTGTCGAGTCCAAAGGCTGAGTATAGAGGTGCTGCAATGGCAGCATGTGAGGCATCATGGCTAGAGATGTTACTTGCAGATTTAGGTGTGGAAGTGCAAAAGCCTATCACTATCTATTGTGATAATCTTAGCAACATACAGTTAGCATAGAACCCTGTTTTCCATGCTAGAACAAAGCATATCGAGGTACATTATCACTTCATCAGAGAGAAGGTATTAGCAGATGATATTGATCTCGTTTATGTGAGAACAGATGAGCAGGTTGCTGATATTTTCACCAAAGCACTTGGAGCTGAGAAGTTAAAGAAGTTTCAAGAGATGCTTGGATTACAGGATATGGCGTCGAGCTTGAGGGGGAGTGTTGAGATATCAAGCTCAAGATGTGATGATCCAGGATGACACGTACCAGTTTTTCGTTTCTCTGACATGTATAGTGGTCATACCGATATATGTCAGGGATACTTCATTGAGCTTTATTAGATTTATCTACCGAGAGTGATGGCACATTTGTTTCTTGCCAGCTCACTCATTCACGGATATTAGGTTTTTCCTTATGTACTGATCTTTATATATTGCACTTGTTGTATTCTTGTTTTTAGGTCATTCTTGTACATTCCTTTTATGTAATAGAAGAAGAAGAAGAAGATCATTTTCTTCCTTGCCTCAATCTGTGTGTGTGCTTCTCCTTGAGAGTGAGAGTGTGTGTGTGAGCTCTCTTCCTTATCTCCTTC
>MU260477.1:125000-130000 GCA_020310875.1 Ceratopteris richardii
AGATAGATAGATAGATAGATAGATAGATAGATAGATAGATAGATAGATAGATAGATAGATAGATAGATAGATAGATAGATAGATAGATAGATAGATAGATACATAGATAGGTAGGTAGGTAGATAGCGTTGGAGAAACAATCACTAATTTGACATATATTTGAAGGTCAAGTCTTAGGAAGGAAACCACATGCCTATGTGAAGGGACAAATTCACAAGTGTATTATATTTGTAAAGTTAGTTCACTTTAGTTCTAGAAGTTTTTTTAAAAGTCACGAGATTGTGAAAAACTATATAAGTTAGTTTGTATCAACTGACGCGTAGAGGAAGATAATGAGAAAGTGAGTTAGTACTCATTTTGTATGACTGAGAATAGTTGGGCTTCTCTGCGTGAGAAAGCTCTTGTGCATTCCTGAGTTTTCATAGTTATGGAAAGAGTTTATTGAACTTTTGTGTATAAGTCTTCTTCTTCCATCTCCAGTGTTTGTCTTGTGTGAAATGATTTCAAGAGTTGAAGTTTTCCAAGCAACTCGATGCCTGGCATCGAATCTCTATTGATAAGTCATATTTTCATTTGTCTATTTTCATTCAGTGCTGAAGTTTTTGCAAATCATGACTTTGTTGGAGCAACTTGATGCCTGGCATCGAATTCTAGAGGATAAGTGATGTTCTAAGTATACATGAAATCATCTGTTTTGGCACATGAAAGGTCAAGGTTTTATGCGGGAAGTCGATGCCTTGCATCGAATCCCTTTTGAAAAGTGGCTAAAAACACCCCAAGTCGATGCTCGGCATCGAATTCTCGTTGCAAGTCGATGCTAGGCATCGAATTCCATTTTTAGACAGGCGCTTTTTACTAAAACAGGAAGAATTTCCAATTTTGGCAGTTATACATAGTCATCTTGTGAAGGCCATAACTTGAGTGCTAGAGATCCGTTACTTGCATATGATAGCTTGTTGGAAATCCCTACTCTTCTGCTTTCATCCACCAAAAGATCTTAGAGAAATAATATTTGAGCTAAGAGAAATTTACAAAATACTGAAGGTATGTCATTTCGGTGACTAGGAATTTCTGTAGAAGCAAAGTTCTAAGTTTAGACTATCATTTCTCAAAGTTTGGAGTGGCAATGAGTTAATGGTGACCATAGAGGTGTTCTAGTGTCACATTAATTCATTTCTTGTGGTGTTTCATACATCAACAAGTGGTATCAGAGTAGAAAGGTCCTAAAGAGCAGAAGGCGGCAAAGATACAAGAAGTTTTGAAAAGTTTTTCATTAAAGTTTGAAAGGTGAAGCATTTGAAGACACAAGGCATCAAAAGGTTACTTCAAAAGTATCCTCATACACAAAAGAACTTCAAAAGGTATTATCCATTATCCTTTAAGCTCACAGGTTGCAACAAAAGGAAAGGAGTATGTCAGATCATATCTCCATTGACAAACTGGAGAGAGATAATTATCCCGCATGGGTTATGAGAATGGAAGCCTTACTTATGAGATCTCATGTTATATGTTACAGGTGAAGAAGAGAAGCCAGTATTTGAAGATGAAATCCGACCAAAGAAAGAAGACCTTGATGCTTTAAAGCATTGGCAGAAGAAGGATGCAAGTGCAAAAGCCTACATTTACAATACAATCTCTGATCATTTGCTACCACACATCAGAGGATTGGAATCATCTGAAGATATATGGAATGCATTGGAGGATCATTTCCAAAGCACTACTAAAGCACGGAAATCAAGTCTATGGTCAGAGTTTACAACATTCAAGAAGAAGCCAAGTCAAAGTATTAGTGATTATGTCATTAAGATGAAGGATCTAGCAGATAGTCTTGGATCCATTGATGAAGATATTGAGGATCACAAATTGATTGCTCAATTACTTACAGGTTTGAGAGGGGATGAAAGGTGGAAACCTTTTGTCTTATCAACAGAACTTTCATTAAATCATTATGTTCCAGATTTGAACAAGTTGCTTGGTTTGATGCTCACATTTGAGCAAGACTTGAAGGGATATGGAGATAAAGGACAAAGTTCTGCAATATACATGAAGAACAAGAAGAAAGGAGATAAAGGTAAAGCAAAGGATGAAGAAGAGTCAAGTTCTCAAGTTTATTTTGCAAGAGGTAGAGGCACAGGCAGAGGAAGAGCAAGAGGTTTTGGAAGAGGAAGAGGTAATCAGAATAACAACAAGAAGGCTTGTTGGATCTGTGGATTGAGTAATCATTTAGCTCATGACTGTTGGCACAATCAGCAAGAATCAAATCAAAATCAGAATAACAATAGCAGAGGCAGAGGTGGAAGATATCAAAGTAATTTTCAAAGAGGAAGACAAAATCAAAGAGGAGGCTATAGTAGAGGTGCAGGAAGAAGTTGGGGACAGAATCAATCCTACAACACCACCTACTACAACTATGCAAATGACACATAGAATGAAGGTCATACATCATTGATGATGAACTCGATCAGCACATCAGATAAAGAAGATCTAAAGGTATTTTACATTGACTCTGGATGTTCTAATCATTTGTCAGGAAACATAGAATTGATGTCAAAATTGGAAAAAGGCATTTCTAGTCATACAGTTCAAACAGGTGATAATACAAGACATAGTGGACATTCAATTGGAAAAGTGAAATGCAAGAGTGGAGCAAATTTGCTAACCAATGTTTTGTATGTTCCAACAATACCTAAAAACTTGATTAGTGTGGGACAGATAGTTGAAAAAGGTTTTTAAGTCAGGTTTACAAATGAAGGAGTATTTGTTGAAGATCTAGAGAATGGATATAATCAGATTATCTCTGGTAAGAAAGAAGGTAGACTCTTTACTTTAAGAGTTCAAGGAAACATTGGTCAAGCTTTGCTCACACATGGTGAAGGAGTGATTACAGAACTTGATCTCTGGCATAAGAGATTAGGTCACTTCAATGAAAGAGGAATTAAAGCTATGGTTGCTAATCAGTCTGTACTAGGATTACCAAATGTGCAAAGTCAACATATGGTTTATAAATGTGAAGCATGTCAAATGGGAAAAGCACACAGGTTACCATTTCAAAAGAAAGGATTCAAACATGATGGATTACTAGAGCTCATTCATACACATGTATGGGGACCAACAAAAGAAGGATCTATCAGTTGTTCAAGGTACTATGTTCTTTTCATTGATGATGCTACAAGATGGATAACATTATATGTTTTGAAGGAAAGATCAGAAGGGTTTAGAGCTTTCAAGCATTTTCATGCATATGCAGAGAGAGTCACAGGTCAAAAGCTTAAAAGACTGAGGTCTGATGGAGGGGGAGAGAATACTTCTCCCAAGAGTTCAATGATTATCTTTGGAATGCAATTATTAAGAGAGAAATAACTTGCAGGTATACACCACAACAAAATGGTGTAGTAGAAAGAAGGAACAGGACTTTGGTTGAGTTTGCTAGAGCTATGCTGAAGGAAAAGAATTGTCCAAATTATCTTTGGGCTAAGGTTGTAAATACAGCTACATATCTTGTGAATAGATTACCATGTGCAGCTCTCAATGGAATGAATCCATATGAAGCTTGGTGGGGTAAGAAACCAACACTAGATCATTGTAGAGTGTTTGGATCAATTGCATATGCTTATGTGCCATCACAACTTAGACATAAACTTGAACCAAAGGCATAAAAATGTGTTTATTGGTTATGATGAAAAGCAGATGGGTTACAGGTTGTGGAATCCTCTAACCAAACAATTTCTTGTTTCTAGAGATGTTACATTTGATGAACAGAAAAGTTGGTATGCAGATCAAAGTCATACAGCTGAAGAATTTGAAGAAGAGGTAAGAAGATGTGAGAAAGGAAAATCAATTGTGCAGGTGAATAGAGATGAAGACTATATGCAAGCAAGTACATCCAGAAGTGGATTAACAAGGAGGAATGAAGAAGCTCCTACATTTGATGAAGAGGTATATCCAGACACTTATGAAGAATGTGAACCAAGAAGGTCAAGCAGGACAAGAAGACAACCAAAAAGGTATTCTTATCATACTTCTTACATAACTCAGAAGAACTATGCATATATGGTCAAAGATGATGAAGAACCTCATAACTATGATGAAGCTAAAGGTAAGAAGCAATGGGAAGAAGCAATGAAGGAAGAATTCAATGCACTAGAGGAGAACAAGACATGGGAACTTGTTCCTAAACAAAATGGTAAGAAAGTAATTGGAAATAAATGGGTTTATAAAGTGAAGAAGCTTGCAGATGGAAGTATAGCTAGATACAAAGCTAGACTGGTGGTGAAAGGCTATGCCCAAACCTATGGCATAGATTATGATGAGACATTCAGTCCTGTAGCTAAGATGTCAACTATAAGGACAATCATTGCTATTGTAGCTTCAAAAGGATGGACCCTAAGTCAATTGGATATAAAGAATGCATTCTTGAATGGATACATATCAGATGAAGTATACATGGAACAACCTCAAGGGTTTATAGATTCCAGGTATCCAAATTTTGCTTGCAGGTTGAGAAGAGCATTGTATGGATTGAAGCAAGCTCCAAGAGCATGGAACTATAAACTAGTGAAGTATCTAAATGAACTTCGATATCAAAGTTCAAAAGCAGATCCAAGTCTACTCATCAAAAGAACAGAGGAAGGTACAATCTACATTTGTATTTATGTAGATGACATTATAATCACAGGTATTTCAGATGAAGGAATCAAGGAGGTAAAGAGATTACTTGAAAAAGAATTCAAGATCAGTGATCTAGGAAAGTTGTCATACTTTCTTGGAATGGAAGTCACTTATACAGATCATGGCATATATGTATCACAAGAAAGGTATCTTCTCAATCTATTGAAGAAGTTTGATATGGAAAATTGCAGAGAAGCTTCAACTCCACTTGAAGTTAATCACAAGCTCAGTAAATATGATGGTGCAGAATACAAAGATATGAGGAAGTATCAATCTCTTGTGGGTAGTTTGATTTATGCTACACTAACAAGACCTGATCTTAGTTATGCAGT
>MU260477.1:152500-155000 GCA_020310875.1 Ceratopteris richardii
CTCTATAAGGAGACAGTTTTAGACATAGGTAGATTGGTTGAATTATTTCTCACAATCTACTCAAGCTTTTGAAGTGTTTTATCTTGGAGAAGGTGCACAATCTCTAGATGAAACATTCTACAAAGTTTTATAAAAAACTTTACACAAATGATTAATCAATGAGTGATTAATGTGCAGCAAAATTTTCTGAGAAATGATTTTCTTCACAGTTAACTAAATTCTTGATAGTTTGGTACTTGTCTTCCAAAATTGGTTGGAGTTTAAAGTTATTCTTGATATAGAGGTGGTCTAACATCAAGGATAGCTTGTTGTTTTGGAGATTAACACTCTCCATCAGTGGTATCAGAGCAGGAAGTATCAAAATTGAGCAAAGGAAGACTCCGACTGCTACAGACATACAAATTTCACATCTCGAAGGTTCAAAGGAATAAAGTGTGATAGGAAGACTGAAGGAAGACACATAAAGGTTATCAAAAGGATCAGAAGGAGCAACATTCAAAGTTAAGGTACATTCATTCCTTATAAGGACTAAAGATGTAGCACTTAGGATGTAGCAACCATCTGAGTGGAAACATTGCTTTGATGACTGATCTAAATCATAATGCAATCAATCATATAGTTCAAACAGGTGATAATACAAAGCACAAAGTAAAGTCAATTGGTTCAGTCAAAGCCAAAGATGGAAGCACTCTCTTGAGTAAGGTTCTGTATGTTCTTACAATTCCAAAGAATTTGATCAGTGTAGGACAAATTGTGGAAAAAGGATATGAGGTAAGGTTCACTAATGGTGGAGTTTATGTTGAAGACCCTAGTCAAGGGTATAAACAAATTGTTACAAGAAAGAAGGAAGGAAGGCTCTTCACATTAAAGATACAAGGTAATATTGGACATGCTATGTTTACATATGGAGAGCAAAAGGTGTCTAAATTGGATCTTTGGCATAAAAGACTTGGACATTTTAATGAAAGAGGTATCAAAGAAATGATAAACAATGGTTCAGTGCTTGGATTGCCTAATGTTGCAGGTCAACACATGACATACAGATGTGAAGCATGTCAGTTAGGTAAGGCTCATAAGCAGTCATATAATAAGCATGGTTTTATGTATTCAGAAAGACTTTAATTGGTACATACGACTGTGTGGGGTCCTTCAAAAGATTTCAGTATAAATGGTTCAAGATATTATGTCATATATGTTGATGATGCTACCAGGTGGATCACAATCTATGTGATCAAAGATAAGTGAGAAGTGTTTAATACATTTAAACACTATCATGCATATGCACAAAGAATTACATGTCAAAAGTTGAAGAGTTAAGGTCAGATGGAGGGGGAGAGTATTTCTCTAATGAGTTCAGTGATTATTTGTGGAATGCAGGTATAAAGAGAGAGGTTACTTGCAGGTACTCTCCTCAACAAAATGGGGTAGCAGAGAGAAGAAATAGAACTCTTGTTGAGTTTGCAAGATCTATGATGAAGGAGAAAAATTGTCCAAATTATTTGTGGGCTGAGGCTCTAAACACAGCCATAGATTTGGTCAATAGGTTACCTTGTAAAGCTTTGCAGGGTATTACACCATATGAAGCTTGGTGGGGTAAGAGACCTACCTTGGATCATTGTAAAATATTTGGATGCTTGGCATATGCATATGTGCCATCTCAATTGAGGCATAAATTGGAACCTAAAGCAGAGAAATATGTATTCATTGGTTATGATGACAAGTAGATGGGTTATAGGTTGTGGAGTCCATCCACAAAGCAATTCCTTGTGTCCAAGGATGTTACATTTGATGAGCAAGGCACTTGGTATGCAGGTAAACTTAATGAGCATGCAAATGTTGAAGAAGTTGTGAATCAAAAGAAAGGTAAGTCAAAGGTTCAGATATTTGATGAAGAGGAGAACAATGAAGTACAGGTTGAAGTTGAAGAAGTGCCAAGATTTGACCCAGAGTGTGATGAACCAGAAACTTCAAGAAGTGGAGAACTCAGAAGGTCATCTAGGCACAAATGGCAACCTACAAGGTATAGCTATGATACTTCATTCTTGACTACTAAAGATTATGCTTACATGTTGAAAGCAGAAGAAGATCCATCTACATATGATGAAGCCAAAGGGAAGAAGAATTGGGAAAAAGCTATGCAAGAGGAATATGATGCATTGATGGAAAATGAGACTTGGGATTTGGTTCCTAAACCAAATAGTCAGAAGATCATTGGATGTAAGTGGGTTTACAAAACAAAAAGATTTGCAGATGGAAGTATATCTAGGTACAAAGCCAGGCTTGTTGTGAAGGGATATGCACACACATATAGTGTGGACTATGATGAAACTTATAGTCTTGTTGCAAGGATGACAACCATAAGGACACTCATAGCAATTGCTACTTGCAAAGGTTGGAAATTATCTCAATTAGATGTGAAGAATGCATTTTTGAATGGTTTTATTTCAGATGAAGTCTACATGGAACAACCAGATGGTTTCAAAGATCAAGTGTATCCAAA
>MU260477.1:162500-175000 GCA_020310875.1 Ceratopteris richardii
TTGTAGGATGATGTGGTTGGATAGTCTTCTTGGACCTCTGTCCAAGAAAAGCAACCCAGCCTCTTCATCATCACCTCCTGAATCTTCATGTATACTTTATGACTACAGTCACAGAAATGAAAAAGAGATTAGGTTAGACCAGAAACATGGGAGGAGGGAAAAAGGATTTTTTATAATAACATACATACTTATTGAGCTTAGTCACCATCTCCTCGAGGCTTAACTCCTTGGAGATTACCCTTGACAAAGTTGATATAATCAATGTATCATCCTTGATTCCTAGAAGGGCCCTCCATGGTGTCAGCTTCATGTCCTCAGGAGCCTCTTCAATTGAGAGGTCAACTTTCCTTCCCTTTCCCTTCAGATCAACCTGTGGGTCTGGCCTCGACTTCCGTTGCTTCTGGCCCTTGACCTCCTTGTTCTCCCACATTGTGAAAATTTTATCTTGCAGATCCCAGATCTCACTGTTCTGAAAGCCAATTGAAACCATGGATCATATTTCCTCAAAGCATCAGACTTTCTATTCTCATCCAGTGCAATTCCAACCTCAATAAGGCATTGCTTTCGTAGATTGGGATGTATTCCTCCAGCTTCCTTCACGAGACAATCTTCATATTCATGGTGGAAGAACCGAATTCTCTCTATGGAGGAAATTTTTTGCCTGTAGTCATTCTCATTGTTGTGATCCCAAGCAAGAAGCTTGACTTCCTCAGTTATAAGACCAACATATATCTTGCACTCTGCATACCTAAAGAAGAATGTGGTAGGGTGCTTCTTCACTAGCTGTCTGCGGGCCTCTGCAGAGTGTGAACCTCCAATCACATAATATGTATAATCCTCAAACAAACCCTCATTGAAATCCTCCACAGAGTTGCACTCATTCGGATCCACCATGACAAGGAATGGCACAATAGTACTAGCATGAGGATTTATTTTCATTTTCTTCTTAAGATTCTGCACGTGCAAATTGTGTGGCTCCCTGATCTCAAGGGGCCTCCTCCCTGTGACTGGATCTATTGGTGGCCTATGGATGATATTGATTGGCAGGTGGAACAACTACCCCTTCTTCACAACTTTTCTTCTAGCTATGTCCTCCCTCATCTTGTTCTGCTCAGTACCAAGAACACCCGAGGCAAGCTCTCCATTGGGTGCAACTATTATATCCTCAGAGCTAGAGCTTGAGTCAGAAGACTCCTCATCTGCAATTCTCTTCTTTTTCTTCTGGAACTTTTTCTGCACGCTCTGCTTACCCCTTGCCTTTATAGGGGTTGTCATCTTCTGTTGTGTTGGCATGATATTGCCCTGGATCCATGTCATCAAGTCCTTGATAAGATTCACTGAGTCCCTGCATATCTCTGCAAGCCCATCTGGAACACAGCACTCTGGGCACAAGAAATCCATCTTGCATATAACATTTCTTAAACCTTTCGATGTCTCTACCAGGACAAGGAGGTTGTCAGAATCCTCATCTTCATAAACCAGTTTGTACACAAGGCCATACTGAAAACCCTGTGTTGTCGTGATCTTTCCTCTCCCATACGCCCCTGCGAACACAAGAAGGACTGCATTCTTTTCTTCAACATACTGAAGGCACCACTCTCGGTTTGTCATGTCTCGCAGTGGACGATCTGTCCTTAAGACCTCTGCGTCCCTCGACCTATCCTTCCTAGTTGTATCATCCTCAGGAATTTTGATGCTACTCTGTCCACCAGAGGATATTCCAACAGGATTGCTGGCCTTCTCAGAGGATAAGGATGCAATAATTTTCTTTGGTTTTGCTTGGTGACCAATGCCTTTGTCACGTTCCTGATCAGCAGAGCTCATGGTCACTCTTAGCTTCTTGAAGGGCCTCTCACTCTTGGACTTAGCATCCCTGAAGGGGCTTGGAAATATCAGCTCATACGTTATTGTGTTTTTCAAGGGTCCAAGTCGATGCTAGGCATCGACTTTTAGGTGCAAGTCAATGCGAGGCATCAACTTGAGGGTGCAAGTCGATGCCAAACATCGACTTGAGGGTGTAAGTCAATGCCCTGGCATCAACTTACACCCTCAAGTCGATGCCTGGCATCGACTTGCACCCTCAAGTCGATGCTTGGCATCGACTTGCACACAAAGTTGATGCCTCGCATCGACTTGCACCTAAAAGTCGATGCCTAGCATCGACTTGCACCTAAAAGTCGATGCCTAGCATCGACTTGCACCTAAAAGTCGATGCCAGGCATCGACTTTAGGGTGCAAAGTCGATGCCAGGCATCGACTTTTAGGTGCAAGTCGATGCTAGGCATCGACTTTTAGGTGCAAGTCGATGCCTAGCATCGACTTGCACCTAAAAGTCGATGCCTAGCATCGACTTGCACCTAAAAGTCGATGCCTGGCATCGACTTTGCACCCTAAAGTCGATGCCTGGCATCGACTTTCAGGCCACATTTGATGCCAGGCATCGACTTGAGGGTGCAAGTCGATGCCAGGCATCGACTTGAGGGTGCAAGTCGATGCCAGGCATCGACTTGAGGGTACAACTTGATGCCAGGCATCGACTTGAGGGTGCAAGTCGATGCCAGGCATCGACTTACACCCTCAAGTCGATGCCTGGCATCGACTTACACCCTCAAGTTGATGCCTGGCATCGACTTGCACACAAAGTCGATGCCTAGCATTGACTTGCACCTAAAAGTCGATGCCTGGCATCGACTTACACCATTAGGTCGATGCCTGGCATCGAGTTGTACCCTCATTGGATCTATATTTTAGGAGCTAAGAAAAATAAAAACCTAGAAAGCATACTATTTACTCAAACATACAAAAGGAATCTTTTAGGAATCTTTTTTTGTGGTATGATTTTGTCTACCTCTTGGTACTCTTGCCAACATTTTTCTTCTCCATGAGAGTTGCCTTGCTGGTATGCTGAGCTCTGTGCTCCATGGCTGTCTGTGCTCTGTTGCTCTCTCTTGCTCGTGGATTTTGAAAATGAGAATGATCTCCTCCTCTGCTATTTATAGGCAATTGGGTAACTTGAACCAGAGACTAATTGGATCTAACTGAATGAGTCCAGTTGCTAACTATATCTGTCAACTTATCTAACCAGGAAATACCACTCACACAAATAGGCTGTTTCACCTCGACTTTAATGAAATATTCATAGAACCTTGCAACTATTTATATACATTTTCATGGAATTTACACTTCAATGGCAAGAGTATGGTATGTACATGAGGAAGTCTAATCTCATGTATAAATTGTTTCTTAGAATCTCTTGCTTGGGAAAAAATCAAGTCTAAGTTGTGTTGAATATGGGAGATTAATGACATCTTTATAGTGTTATCCTTCTCACTTCAGTTCATATTCACATTTATCTTGTAACACATTGTTGAAAAGGAAAATCAATGTATGAATAAACGTTCAAGTAAAGACTTTGGGATAATTTCGACAAAATAGGTTGGTAATTTCAACAAAATAGCTTGGTAATTTCAAACATCACTCATTGTCTTTGCATCCAACGTTTAGAAAAATCGTAGATTCAAAATTCATTTGAAAATCTTTTGTAATAAGCATATACTTAATTCTTACATATACTTTTCCATATACTTCTTACATATACATTTCCATGTACCTCTTTTACACATAATTCTTTTTTAATATACTTCATCTACCTCTTTGAGATCTAGCCAAGACCACAATAAAATCTAATCCTTGAAATCTTAAGCAAAGGTAAAATTTCTTCTTGTATAGTCTTCAATGGCACTACTCCAAACAATTTTAATATCTAATCCAGTTGGAACTCAACTTGGATATATTTTGATTCACTCATAATGCTAAGACTCAATGACTCATATCTAGTTAGAAATCAACTGTGTATCTCATCTTTCAAAAGTGAATCAAATCTTTGGTTCCCTTATTAGTGTATATTTGAGTAATTAAGTAATTTGATGTAATTTGATGTTTAATGTACTTTAATGAACTTTTGATTTCATATCTTCTTGATGTGACATTTGATGTGACATCTTCACTTGATCTTGGATTTCTACTTATTTAAAAAGGTCATTCATCTTCAGTCTTCTGTGAACTGAGTGAAGATGAGCTCAATCTTTTCTGTGGATGCTTGGGCATCAGCTTCCTCTGCTCATATTGATACAGTTTTGAATTCATTGTTCTCAGTTGACCCTTTCCACAGAAGTGATGATCCCTATGGTTTAGAACGTGCTGATGATTCTATGTTTTATGTTGAGTCATTTAAGTTATCCAATTCATAGTGCAATGTTGCTCAACCAAATGTGCCTCTTGATCTCCCATCTGATCCAACCATTGATCTCCCTTCTGACTCAAGTGCATGTGGAGCAACGGAAAAGCAAAGCAAGCTCAATCTATGATTCAAAAGAAGGCCTCCTGAAGTAAGTCAAAAAAGATTTAAATTTCTTACTTCAGATAGACAGATTGCATTGGATATTGTGAAGCATTGTTGTGGTTTGAAATGTTTGTACAATTTAGGAATGAAGAAACTAAAGCACCTAAGAGAAAAATTCCTCCATTTAGATAGTGAAAGGCAGGATATATACCTTGTTTCTCGCATGCAAATGATTGAGGATAACATGTCAGTAACACGTGTTGCTTTTGAATATTTCTTTAGTCAAGGGATGCGATGTTGTAGGGCTTCATTTAAAATTGCAATGGGTGTGGGAAATTTTAGAATACATAGGGTTCAACAGGGGCTTTTGAATGGGGATCTCATTTTGGATACGTTCCATGTTGGGACCAAAGGATCTGTTGGACGTCATGCAATGAATTGGATGATGAACTATTTTAGCTTGAATTGTGAGGTTATGCCTACAACTGGAAGGTTGCACTTGTCAGATAACTTTACTCATCGAGAGGTATTTCAAATCTATAGAGAAGACATGGAAAATAGAAATGAGAAGTATGTGTTGTATCATCACTTTACTCGATTATGGAAGGAAGAGTTTAACAATGTGTCTATTCCTCGTAAAGTTAGAATGGGTGAATGTTCAGTTTGCACCACTTTGAAAAACATGGCAAAGGGGGCTACAACACCACAGTAAAAGAATAATTTTAAAAACCTTCTTAACAACCATCGTGAGAGTCAAGCTTTAGAGAGAAAGAAAGCAATTCATCATCGAAGTAAAGCACTCAAAAATCTGGAGCGTTATATGTGTTTGTTGATCGATGGTATGGATAAAAAAAAAACTTGTTTGCCACATTTTTATCGCATCCCTAAGGACATTGGAGATGAAGTCCTTGTGCAAATAAGGTTTTCTTCACATATCCGAATGTGCATAATGATCCAAACCTTACAGTTACTGTCATTCATCGTGTTTTGCTATCATGGAAGGGTCTTTTGCCACCAACTCTATATTTGCAACTTGATAATACTGCAAGAGAGAATAAAAATTCTATAGTCTTTGGATATTTAAGCATGCTTGTTGAAAAACAGGTATTTCAGAAGGTTAAGGTAAATTTCCTTCTGGTTGGCCACACTCATGATCACATTGACCAAATGTTCAGTACTTTCTCTAAGAAGTTGGCACGTAACAATGCTTTTACTCTTCCGATTTTATCTGAGCTGATTTCAGAAGCATATACTCCAAAACCAGAAGTTCAACACCTCACACAGATTTATAACTTTTGCTCCATGGGCCTTGATAACAGTGCTAAGGTTTTGGCTCCATTGCACAATATTAGTTTCAACCATGTATTCTTGGTGAGGAGGGTTGATGAAATAACCCTTTTATTTGCAAAGCAGTATTCATCTTCTCTTGGGTGGGAGCCTAAAGAGGGATGCAGATTCTTATTGCAGGTGCCTAATTTGTCTATAGTGTATGGTGTAGAACAATCACCATATGAAGATAAAAACAATACAGAAAGATGTGGAAATGTGATTGATCAAAGTAAAAGCTGGATGCATGCACTCATTGAAAAGAAGAGACATATTGAGCGTGCAAAAAAATATGCTGGAGTTCAAGATGTATCTTGGTGGGAGGTCTTTTTCAATCATCAAGAAGAGATTATACAGTATACAATTGCAGGTCATTGGCTAGTTGATGTTCCATTCACATGGGATTTTTGTACATATTTAGATAGATAGATAGATAGATTAATAGATAGATAGATAGATAGATAGATAGATAGATAGATAGATACATAGATATATAGATAGATAGATAGATAGTTAGATGGATAGATAGATAGATTGATAGATGGATGGATAGATAGATTGATAGATAGATAGAAAGATAGATAGATAGATGGATAAATAGATAGATAGATAGATAGATAGATAGATAGATAGATAGATAGATAGATAGGTAGGTAGGTAGGTAGGTAGGTAGGTAGGTAGGTAGGTAGGTAGGTAGGTAGGTAGGTAGATAGATAGATAGATAGATAGATAGATAGATAGATAGATAGATAGTAGATAGATAGAGAGATAGATGGATATATAGATAGACGGATAGCTAGATAGGTAGATAGATAGATAGATGGATGGATAGATAGATAGACACATGGATAGATGGATATATAGTAGATAGACAGATAGATAAATGGATAGATAGATAGATGGATAGATAGATAGATAGATAGATAGATAGATAGATAGATAGATGGATAGATAGATGGATGGATAGATAGATAGATAGATAGATAGATCGATAGATAGATAGATAGATAGATAGATAGACAGATAGATGGATAGATAGATATATAGAAGGATATAGATACATAGATAGATAGATTGATTGATAGATACATAGATACATATATAGATGAATAGATAGATAGATAGATAGATAGATAGATAGATGGATAGATATGATGGTGCAGCGCTTATTGCGGAATTCTCTTACACCACAGAAACTAAGCTAGAGTGATGTTAGAACACCTCTATAATCATCAGTAGCTTAGAAAACTTTCCAAAACTGAAAACTTATAACTGTATCTAGTGAATACCGAAAAATCACTTTACAAAAAGCTTCGTGTTTCCTTCAAGCTTCAATTCTGAACTGATTTACTTCATACTTTAGTTTACTATGTTTGGTTAGAGTTAAATAATCTTTGCGTCACTTAACTTTGTCAAAATTATGTTTTAAACTTACTGAAATTTCACCGGAACTTCACCGGACTGTTACCGGAATCTCACCGTAATTGTACCGGAATACTACCGGAATCAACTGCAATTCTGTTTGTAGTTACTTCAAACGTGTATACATGAAGTAAGGAAGTGATACCTGAACTTCCTTTAGTGAATGAACTCTATCTGAAGTTTAGAGAAAAACTTCACCAGTTTTGGATGCCTTTTTCCGGTTAGACTTAGTACTGTGTGTACATTTCCATTTCACCGAAATCTTTGACCAACTTGTAGTAGAGACTTATAGCTACAAGATAAGCTATATCTCATACAAAACTTTACAATGTACTTCGAGATCTAACTCATAGAAGTACCGGAAAAACATTTACTCGGAAAACTGTAACTGTTAACTAACTTTCACAGTAACATGAAATCTCTCAGATTTCTTCACATACAAAGAATGTGCTCAAATTCTTCCACATGAACATGTGTTTTCTATTAGAGAAGATGTGTACAAAAATAGCTTGGCCTCACTTTGCTTATAGCTATGGAAAACTCTCCTACTCTGAGTAGTTATTCCTTACCATCTCTCTCAGATGAATACCTGACATTTCAGGTTTTGTTATTCATCTCTACATACACGATCTATGGCGTCTTCTATATCACTATCTTCAGTTTCTATATGCGCTCTCTCATATGCGCACTACTCAACTATCTATCTCAGCTCTCTTATATACAATTTGATCCGGTTTCAACAAACTCTAATTCTGGAAGTTTCTACGTTGTATATTACAGACGTGAATTTGTCCCTTCACTAAGGCTTTAATTTTCTGAACACTTTGTTTTTTGTTTTCCTTCGTCTTTATGTCGTTATGCATAATTAGTGAGTGAATCTCCAACAGCTCCCCCTCAATCACTAATTTGCATCTTCCGGTCTTCATATATCCTTCTTTTCTTTTATACCTTCCATTTCTTTGAATCTGCTTGTCTTTACTCCATCTAAGCTCTTTGTCAGAATGTCTGCAATCTGATCTTTTGTAGGAGTGAATATCAATTCAATCTCCTTCTCCATTACCTTTTCCCTCAGGAAATGATATTGAATCTCTATGCATTTTGTTCTTGCATGAAATACTGGATTTGCTGCAAGATACAACGAGCACATATTGTCTCCATGTATGATAGGTATACCTTGATCAATACCCATGCTTTTGAACAAGGTCTGCATCCATATCACTTCTTTAGCTGCTTCCACAAGTCCTTTATATTCTACTTCTGTTGATGATAAAGCCACTGTATGCTGCTTCTTTGAACACCAGCTTACAAGCTTATTTCCTAGGTATATCATATACCCATGTGTTGACCTTCTGTCATCTTGACTTCCTGCCCAATCTGAATCACTGTATGCTCTCAGCTTTATATCTGATGTATAAGGATAATATAATCCTTCTTTTATAGTTCTTTTGATATATCTAAGAACTCTTTGTCCTGCAACCCAATGTTGATCCTTCGGACAATGCATAAACTGTGAGAGAACTCCCACTGCATAACTGATATCAGGTCTTGTCAGTGTAGCATAAATTAAGCTTTCCACTAACGACTGATACTTTCTCATATCTTTAAACTCTGCACCACCATATTTGTTGAGTTTATGATTTACTTCAAGCGGTGTTGAAGCTTCTCTGCAATTCTCCATGTTAAACTTCTTTAGTAAGTTTAGGAGATACCTTTCTTGAGAAACATATATATCATGATCTGTATATGTAACTTCCATTCCAAGAAAGTATGACAACTTTCCTAGGTCACTGATCTTGAACTCTTTTTCAAGCATCCTCTTTACCTCCTTGATTCCTTCTTCTGAGGTATCTGTGATTATAATGTCATCTACATAAATACAAATGTAGATCATACCTTCATCTGTTCTCTTGATGAGTAGACTTGCATCTGCCTTCGAACTTTGGTATCCAAGGTCATTGAGATACTTCACAAGTCTGTAATTCCAAGCTCTTGGAGCTTGCTTCAATCCATAGAGAGCTCTTCTTAATCTGCAAACATGATCTGGGTAACTGGAACTTAAAAACCCTTCAGGTTGTTCCTTGTAGACTTCATCTGATATATATCCATTCAGAAATGCATTCTTTATATCCAGCTGACTTAGCTTCCATCCTTTTGATGCTGCTATAGCAATCAATGTCCTTATGGTTGACATCTTTGCCACCGGACTAAACGTCTCATCATAATCTATGCTATATGTCTGAGCATAGCCTTTGACAAACAGTCTAGCTTTGTATCTGGCTATCCTTCCATCTGCAAGTTTTTTAACTTTGTAAACCCATTTACTTCCGATCACTTTCTTACCATTTGGTTTTGGAACAAGTTCCCAAGTCTTGCTCTCTTCAAGAGCATTATACTCTTCTTTCATCGCTTCTTCCCATTGTTTCTTACCTTTTGCTTCACTATAATTTAGAGGTTCTTCATCTTCCTTTACTAAGTAAAAATCTTGATCCATCTTCATTTCTCATACCTAATCCGATCCTGGACGTACTTGCTCGCATATGATCTTCATCTCCATTTACCTGCACATGTGATTTACCTTTTTCATTTCTTCTTATTTCTTCTTCAAGTGTTTCAACACTATGCTCTTTATCTGTATACCAGCTCTTTCCTTCATCAAATGTCACATCTCTGGAAACACTAAACTATTTGGTTAAAGGACTCCATAACCTATAACCCATCTGCTTTTCATCATATCCGATGAACACATATTTTTCAGCTTTTGGTTCAAGCTTATGTCTCAACTGTGATGGTACATAAGCATAAGCAACTGATCCAAACACTTTGCAATGATCGAGTGTTGGTTTCTTACCCCACCAAGCTTCATAAGGGGTCATCCCATTTAAAGTTGTACATGGTAATCTATTTACCAGGTATGTAGCTATATTTACAGCCTCAGCCCAAAGATAATTTGGACAGTTCTTCTCCTTTAGCATTGCTCTTGCAAACTCAAGTAGAGTTTGGTTTCTTCTTTTTGCTACTCCATTTTATTGCGGTGTATACCTGCAAGTTATTTCTCTTTTGATACCTGCATTCCATAGATAATCATTGAACTCTTGAGAAAAATATTCTCCACCTCCATCAGACCTTAGTCTTTTGAGTTTCTGTCCTGTAAGTCTTTCGGCATATGCATAAAAATGTCTGAAAGCTCCAAACACTTCTGATTTCTCTTTCAAAACATAAAGAGTTATCCATCTTGTTGCATCATCAATGAAAAGAACATAATACCTTGAGCCATTGATAGATCCTTCTTTCGTTGGCCCCCATACATCTGTATGTATGAGTTCTAGCACACCATCGTGTTTGTAACCATTTTTCTGAAATCGTAACCTGTGGGCTTTTCCCATCTGACAGGCTTTACATTTGTGAAACATATGTTGGTCCTTCAAATTTGGTAATCCTCTCACAGACTGTTTCTCTACCGTAGCTTTGATTCCCTTTTAATTAAAATGCCCTAACCTCTTATGCCAGAGGTCTAAATCTGTGAATACCTCATCACCATGTGTGATCAAGGCTTGACCAACATTTCCTTGTACTTTCAGAGTAAAAAGTCTACCTTCCTTTTTACCATGGACAATTTGTTTGTATCCTTTCTCTAGATCTTCAACAAATACTCCTTCATTTATAAACCTGACTTGAAAACCTTTTTCTACTATCTGACCCACACTGATCAGATTCTTCGGGATTGTTGGAACATACAAAACATTTGTTAGTAGGTCAGCTCCATTCTTACACTTTATCTTTCCAATCAACCTTACATTATGTTTTGTGTTATCACCTGTCTGTACTGTATGATTTGAAATACCTCCTTCAAGTTCTGATAGTAATTATATATTTCCTGACAAATGATTTGAACAACCAGAGTCAATATAGAATACCTTGAGGTCTTCATTCTCTGACACACTTATCGAGTTCATCATCAACGTCGTATGATCATCATTCTACGTATCATTCGCATAGTTGTAGTAGGTAGTGTTGTGAGACTAATTTTGTCCCCAACTTCTTGCTCCACCTCTACCATATCCGCCTCTTTGGCTTTGTCTTCCTCTTTGATATCTTCCACTTCTGCCTCTGCTGTTACTGTTCTGATTCTGGTTTGATCCTTGTGAATTATGCCAGCAATCATGAGCCAAGTGATTTCTTAATCCACAGATCCAGCAAGCCTTCTTGTTACCTCTTCCTTTACCTCTACTTTTATTTCTGACATTGCCTCTTCCTCTTGCAAAATTTTCTTGAGCAGTCACTTCTTCTTCATCTTTTTCTTTACCTTTATCACCTTTCTTCTTATTCTTTGCGTACATAGCCGAACTATGTCCTTTGTCTCCATCTATCTTCAAATCTTGCTCAAACGTTAGCATTAGTCCAAGCAACTGATTTAAATCTGGTACAAAATGATTTAAAGACAAGTCAGTTGAGAGTATGAAAGGTTTCCACCTTTCATCTCCTCTCAAACCTGCAAGCACTTGCGCTATTAACCTGTGGTCTTCAATAACTTCACCAATCGATCCAAGACTATCTGCCAAGTCCTTCATCTTAGTGACATAATCACTAATGCTTTGACTTTGCTTTTTCTTGAATGTTGTGAACTCCAACCATAAGCTAGCCTTTCTAGCTTTCGTAGTATTTTGGAAATGATCTTCCAATGCACTCCATATGTCTTCTGCTTTCTCCAAACCTCTAATATGTGGTAATAGATGATCTGTAACGGTATTATAGATGTAGGCTCTTGCCGTTGCATCTTTCTTCTACCACAACTTCAAGGCTTCTAACTCTTCTTTCTTTGGTTGACTGTCGTCTTCAAAAGTTAGCTTCTTTTCTTCTTTTGTCACATATATCATTAAGTCTTTACTCATAAGTAAAGCTTCCATTTGCATTACCCATGCGGGATAGTTATCTCTGTCCAATTTATCAATTGAGATATGATCTGCCATGATCTTCTTGTTTTTGTTACTTCCGGTGAGTGTAATGTTGAAGGATTTTACCTTTTGTAAACCTTTACCTTGAGAATGACTTCGGAACATTTCTTGACGCCGTTTGCTGTTGATCACCTCAGCTTTTACCTTTCTTTATGAGAATTCTTCAAATTCTCTTTCCATTTCTTCTTTTGAGAAACCTTTTCTGCTCTTCAGAACCTTTTCTGCTCTTCTGATATCACTTCTTGGATCTCATTGCTCTGATACCACTATTGATTAACCTGCTCTGATACCACTGTTGATTAACCTGCTCTGATACCACTGTTGGTACAACGCTTATTGCGGAATTCGCTTACACCACAGAAACTAAGCTAGAGTGATGTTAGAACACCTCTATAATCATATGTAGCTTAGCAAACTTTCTGAAACTGAAAACTTATAACTGTATCTAGTGAATACCG
>MU260478.1:5000-7500 GCA_020310875.1 Ceratopteris richardii
CCTTTGTATTCAGCTTCTGTTGATGATAAGGCCACTGTGTGTTGTTTCTTTGAACACCAACTCACAAGCTTATCTCCAATGTATATCATGTAGCCATGAGTAGACCTTCTGTCATCTTGACTTCCTGCCCAATCTGAATCACTATAGGCTCTCAATCTTATATCTGATGTAAAAGGATAATACAATCCTTCTTTCAAAGTCCCTTTGATATATCTAAGGACTCTTTGACCTGCAATCCAATGTGGATCCTTTGGACAATGCATGAATTGGGAAAGGACACCAACTGCATAACTAAGATCAGGCCTTGTTAGAGTTGCATAAATCAAACTTCCAACTAGAGATTGATACTTCCTCATGTCTTTGAATTCTGCTCCATCATATCTACTGAGTTTATGATTGACCTCTAATGGTGTAGATGCCTCTCTGCAATTCTCCATGTTAAACTTCTTTAGAAGATTCAAGAGATACCTTTCTTGTGATACATAAATGCCATGTTCTGCATAAGTGATTTCCATTCCAAGAAAATATGATAATTTTCCTAGATCACTTATCTTGAATTCTCTTTCAAGTAACTTCTTCACCTCCTTGATTCCTTCATTTGAGGTACCTGTAATTATAATATCATCTACATATATACAAATGTAGATCATACCTTCATCTGTTCTTTTGATAAGTAGACTTGCATCTGCCTTTGAACTTTGATATCCAAGGTCATTAAGATACTTTACAAGTCTATAATTCCAAGCTCTTGGAGCTTGCTTCAAACCATAAAGGGCTCTTCTCAACCTGCAAACATAATTTGGAAACTTATGATCTGCAAACCCTTGAGGTTGCTCCATGTAAACCTCATCTGATATATATCCATTCAAAAATGCATTCTTAATGTCCAATTGACTCAATGTCCATCCTTTTGATGCTGCAATGGCAATGATTGTCCTTATGGTTGACATCTTTGCCACAGGACTGAATGTCTCATCATAATCTATGCGAAATGTTTGAGCATAGCCTTTAACCACCAATCTAGCTTTGTATCTGGCTATAGTTCCATCTGCATGCTTCTTAACTTTGTAAACCCATTTATTTCCAATCACTTTCTTACCATTAGGCTTTGGGACAAGTTCCCAAGTTTTGTTCTCTTCAAGAGCATCAAACTCTTCCTTCATTGCTACTTCCCAATGTCTCTTACCCTTTGCTTCATCATAGCTTTGAGGTTCTTCATCTTCCTTAACCATGTAAGCATAATTTTTCTGAGTCAAGTAAGAAGTGTCATATGAATACCTTGTAGGTTGATTCCTTATTCTGGTTGACCTTCTTGGTTCACACTCTTCATGTCTATCTGGATGTACTTCTTCATCAAATATTGGTCCATCTTCATTCCTTCTATATGATCCAACTCTTGATGTGCTTGCTTGCATATGTTCTTCATCTCCATCTATTTGCATATGTGACTTACCTCTTGCACTCCTTCTTATCTCTTCTTCAAATGTTTCAAGCTCACATTCTTTATCTGCATACCAACTCTTCTGTTCATCAAAGGTCACATCTCTGGAAACAATAAAATGTTTAGTTAAAGGACTCCATAGCCTATAACCCATTTGCTTTTCATCATACCCAATAAACACATATCTTTCTGCCTTTGGTTCAAGCTTATGTCTGAGTTGTGATGGTACATAAGCATAGGCAATTGACCCAAACACTTTACAATGGTCAAGTGTTGGTTTCTTACCCCACCAAGCTTCATAAGGGGTCATACCATTCAAAGCTCCACATGGTAACCTATTCACAAGGTATGTGGCTGTATTTACAGCCTCAGCCCAAAGATAATTAGGGCAATTCTTTTCCTTTAACATTGCTCTTGCAAATTCAACCAATGTTCTATTCCTCCTTTCTGCCACCCCATTATGTTGAGGTGTATACCTGCAAGTTATCTCTCTCTTGATACCTGCATTCCAAAGATAGTCATTAAATTCTTGGGAGAAGTATTCTCCCCCTCCATCAGACCTTAGTCTCTTGAGTTTGTGACCTGTAACTCTTTCTGCATAAGCATGAAAATGTTTGAAAGCTCCAAAAACTTCTGACCTTTCCTTTAGAACATAAAGAGTTATCCACCTTGTAGCATCATCAATAAACAAAACATAATACCTAGATCCATTTATTGAACCTTCTTTTGTTGGACCCCATACATCTGTATGTATGAGTTCAAGCAAACCCTCATACTTGAAACCTTTCTTCTGAAATGGTTGTCTATGAGCTTTTCCCATCTGACAAGCTTCACACTTGTATATCATATGTTGATTCTTCACATTTGGTAGTCCCAATACAGATTGGTTCTCCACCATAGTTTTGATTCCTCTTTCATTGAAATGTCCCAATCTTTTATGCCAAAGATCTAACTCTGTAATTACTTCATCACCATGTGTGATTAGGGCTTGACCAACATTTCCTTGCACTTTGAGAGTAAAAAGTCTACCTTCCTTCTTGCCACAAACAATGGGTTTGT
>MU260478.1:32500-35000 GCA_020310875.1 Ceratopteris richardii
ACAATCAATCTCTGATTATGTGACAAAGATGAAGGACATTGCAGATTCTTTAGGTGCAGTTGATGAAGATATTGAAGAAGACAAATTGGTAAGACAAATACTCACAGGGCTAAGAGGAGATGAGAAATGGAAGCCTTTCATTTTATCTACAGAACTTTCATTAGATCACTTTACTCCTGATTTGAATCAATTGTTAGGTCATATGCTAACTTTTGAGAATGATATCAAAGGAGATGTTGATAAGAGTGCAGGTCATGCAATGTATTCTAAAGACAAGAAGAAAGCCAACAAAGGAAAGCAACAATCAGGTGAAGAAGAAGGTACTTCAAACCAAGCAAACTTCATAAGAGGTAGAGGAAATGGCAGAAGTAGAGGAAGAGGCAGAAACAACAAAGAGAATGCAAGAGCTTGTTGGATATGTGGTAAGACCAATCATCTATCTCATGATTGTTGGCACAATAATCAAAACAATGGTAATTATCAGAACTTTAATCAAAGAGGAAGAGGAGGTAGATTTCAGAGAGGAAACTTCAGAGGTAGAGGTGGTAGGAATTCTTTTGGAAGAGGTGGTGGAAGAAACTTCCAAAGTCAATCCTATAATAACACCTACTATAACTATGCATCAGATCAAAAGGAGGACTCGACTCTCATTATGAATACATGTGAAACTTCACATGAGGACATGAGAGTGTTTTATATTGATTCAGGATGTAGTAATCACTTAAGTGGAAATATTGCTTTGATGACTGACCTAGATCATAATGCAATTAATCATACAGTGCAGACAGGTGATAATACAAAGCATAAGGTAAAATCAATTGGTTCAGTCAAAGCTAAGGATGGGAGCACTCTTCTGAGTAAGGTACTTTATGTTCCTATAATTCCAAAGAATTTGATCAGTGTAGGTCAAATTGTGGAAAAAGGTTATGAGGTAAGGTTTACAAATGATGGAGTTTATGTGGAAGACCCTAGTCAAGGGTATAAACAAGTTATTGCAGGAAAGAAAGAAGGAAGGCTTTTCACATTGAAGGTACAAGGAAATGTTGGACATGCTATGTTCACATATGGAGAGCAGAAGGTGTCAGAATTGGATCTTTGGCACAAAAGACTTGGACACTTTAATGAAAGAGGTATCAAAGAAATGATTAACAATGATTCAGTACTTGGAATGCCTAACATTGCAGGTCAACACATGACATACAGATGTGAGGCATGTCAATTAGGTAAGGCTCATAAGCAATCCTATTCCAAGCATGGATTTATGTACTCAGAAAGACTTGAATTGGTGCATACAGATGTGTGGGGTCCTTCAAAGGACTTTAGTATAAATGGTTCAAGATATTATGTCATATATGTTGATGATGCTACCAGGTGGATCACAATTTATGTGATTAAGGAAAAGTCAGAAGTGTTTAATACATTTAAACACTATCATGCATATGCAGAAAGGATTACAGGTCAAAAATTGAAGAGACTAAGGTCAGATGGAGGGGGAGAGTATTTTTCAAATGAGTTCAATGATTATTTGTGGAATGCAGGTATAAAGAGAGAAGTTACTTGCAGGTACTCTCCTCAACAAAATGGGGTAGCAGAAAGAAGAAATAGGACACTTGTTGAGTTTGCAAGGTCCATGATGAAAGAGAAGAATTGCCCAAATTATTTGTGGGCTGAGGCTGTTAATACAGCTACATATTTGGTTAATAGATTGCCTTGTAAAGCTTTGCAGGGTATGACACCATATGAAGCTTGGTGGGGTAAGAAACCTACCTTGGATCATTGCAGAATATTTGGATGCTTGGCATATGCATATGTGCCATCTCAATTGAGGCATAAGTTGGAGCCTAAGGCAGAGAAATATGTTTTTATTGGCTATGATGATAAGCAAATGGGATACAGGTTGTGGAGTCCATCCACAAAGCAATTTATTGTATCCAAAGATGTTACATTTGATGAGCAAGGTACTTGGTATGCAGGTAAATATAATGTACATGCAGATGATGAAGAAGTGGTAGATCAAAGGAAAGGTAAAGCAAAGATTCAGTTACTTGATGAAAGTGAGAGTAATGAAGTGCAGGTTGAAGTTGAAGAGAGGCCAAGGTTTGATCCAGAATGTGATGAACCAGAGACCTCAAGAAGTGCAGAAGTTAGGAGATCATCTAGGCACAAATGGCAACCTACAAGGTATAGCTATGACACTTCATTCTTGACTACTAAAGATTATGCTTATTTGGTAAAAGCAGATGAAGACCCTTCTACATATGAAGAAGCCAAAGGGAAGAAGAATTGGGAAGATGCTATGCAAGAGGAGTATGATGCATTGATAGAGAATCAAACATGGGATTTGGTTCCTAAACCTAATAGTCAGAAGATCATTGGATGTAAGTGGGTTTACAAAACTAAAAGATTTGCAGATGGAAGTGTGTCTAGGTACAAAGCTAGACTTGTTGTGAAAGGGTATGCACAAACATATGGAGTGGACTATGATGAGACATATAGTCCT
>MU260478.1:40000-107500 GCA_020310875.1 Ceratopteris richardii
AAGAGTGAGAGTGTGTGTGTGAGCTCTCTTTATTATCTCCTTCCTCGTGACATGGTATCAAAGCTAGCGTGGTTGTAGAGAGCTCGTGCAAGAGAAGGCGACGGTGAAGAGTATGCGACAAGACATGGAGAAAACGTGATTCACAAATGACCTCTATTTGCTATGAAAAACGATCTTCATCATATCAAAGTTTCAGAGCCATCTCGATGTCTGTTTCGAGCCCCCAAGGTGGGGCCCACAGAAAAACTAGGTCAATTTCGGATGTTGCATTGTGTTTGGCAACGCTCAAATATTTCAGATCTAGAATTTCAAGTGATTCCATGTAACGTTGATACAGGAAAATTGTTTTTTTTTCTGAGAACTATCACATCATAGTGCGACAGTGTTGAAGCAGAAGTGTTGCTTGTAGTGTTTTGCAGTATTGAGAATTGCTGCAGAAATGGCAAACAAAGATGGAATGAGTCAGCTTATGAGTGATAAGCTGGACAAGAACAACTTCCATGCTTGGAGATTCAGAATGATAAATTTCCTGATGGGAAAGGGCTATTGGAAGTACATCGAAGGAGAGAATGAAATGCTCCGCAGTTACTAGAAAGGAATCGGACTGCAGAGCAATTAAGAGCATATGAGGAATGGAATCAAGGAGCACGAAAGGTAATGTATTGGCTATCTATTAGCATACAGGATAACATGATTGGACACATACAGGATGTCAAGACTCTGAAAGAGGCTTGGAATAGTTTGGTCACATTGTATGAGACGAATACAAAGGCACGGAAATTGCAACTCAAGAATGAGCTGCATACATTGAAGAAGAGGAGCATTTCGGTAAGTGACTACACCTTGAAAATCAAAAGCATATGTGAGTCACTTGCATCTATTGGCGTGAATGTAGATGATGATGATAAGGTGGAAGTGTTCCTTCGTGGTTTAGGAGCTGCATATAAGTAGTTCAAAACTTCTATATAGATTAGGGAAAATATTCTAAATTTTGCTGATCTGGTATCTATGCTGATTATTGAAGAAAAGAGTTTTTGTGAGGATTCAAACTCCCAAGGAAAATCTAGTTCTGAGTAGGTATTCTACTCTGGCAGAGGAAGAGGCAGAGGTAGAGGTTTCGAAAGTGGAAGAGGAAACAATAACCAAGACCAAGATAAACAACATAATCATGTAGGGAGGAAGAGGACAGTTTCGAGGTAGGGGGAGCCAAAGAGGTCGCAAAAATTTTCAAAGAAATGATTCAGGTAATGACAGTAAAGGATGTTGGAATTGTGGTAAACCTGGACACTTTGAACATGATTGTAGGTTGAAGAATCAAAATAACAAAAGGCAGCAAAACAACTATGCATCCACAAGTGCAGATGATTCTGAGAAGCTGTTCATGGTTCAATATCACATGATAAATGCGATGTTTGCTGGCGTATCAAAATCAAATGATAATGTTTGGTACATTGATTCAGGTGCTTCAAATCACATGACCAGTCATGCAGAATGGCTTAATAGTTTGCAAAAATTGCTAGTTCCTGGATATGTTGAAACAGGTGATGATACATCACATCCTATCGAGCATACAGGAAACATAGCATTGTCTAGTATGGAGGATGGGAAGGTAAAACATCTTGCTGATGCGTTGCATGCAAACATAACAAAGAATTTGGTTTCTATTGAACAAATGGTTGACCAAGGATTACAAGTCAGGTTCAATGTTGATGGGTTATATGTAGAAGAGTACAAATAGGGTGGACGATTGATTGCCAAACGAAACAAAGTGGGTAGGATGTTCACCTTAAATGTGAAAATTCATGAAATGAATGCAGCCATGTTTGCAAAAGGTGCAGGAGTTATTGATGATATAGAGATCTGGCACAAAAAAATCGGACATGCAAATCTGCAAAGGCTGAAATTGATGCATACAAAGAAGATCATTCACGGACTACCAAGTTTCAAGGTTTAAAACATATAAAAGGTATGTGCAGCATGTCAATTTGGTAAACGTTCAAGATCATCATTCCCACATGACAAGCATGTTAGTGATAATGTGCTAGAAATAGTACATACAGATGTTTGGGGTCCTGGAAAGACCACATCTATGGGCAGTTGCAGGTTTTATGTTACTTTCATTGATGACCATACACGGAAAGTGTGGGTATATTTCATGAAAGAGAAGAGTGAGGTGTTCACTCACTTCCAGAATTTTAAAGCTATGGTTGGAAAGCAGACAGGGAAGTATATTCAAACATTAACTGATGGAGGAGGTGAATACATGTCAAATGAGTTCAACAACTTTCTTAAAAGTCATGGAATTCGATGTTAGTTTTCATGCATGTACACATCACAACAGAATTATGTTGTTGAACACAAAAATAGACATATTGCATAAATAGCAAGAGCCTTGATGACCGAGAAGAATATGCCTAATTGTTATTGGGCAGAAGTTGTGCATACGACTATATACATTATGAACAGAACTCCAACTACTGCTATACATCAAGTTACACCTGAAGAAGAGTTCACAGGTAAAAAGCCAAATTTATCACATATGAAAGTTTTTGTTCGTATTGCATATGTACATGTTCCAGATGAGCTGAGGACAAAGCTTGATCCAAAAGCAGAAAAATGTGTCTTCATTGGATACTCCCTTGAGCAAAAAGGATGTAAATGTTATAACCTACTCACATGACAGGTGAAGGTGAGCAGAGATGTGGTATTTGATGAAATGTCAAGTTTCTATGCAGATGCCAAAGAAGGACTGAACTTTGAACCAAATGATAAAGAAAATGCTGAAAAATCAATTGCAGAATCTCAAGTTTTGAGTGGATCGGATGCATCGCCAAGCAATAGTTCCAACTCAAATCCATGGAGTGGAAGATTGCGTGGAAATTTCAGTCTAGCAAATTCATCAAATACACCCAAGAAAGGTAAAGAAAATCTTTCTGCTAATAGTAAAACATGTGCAGGTTTTGAAGACGTTGATGGAAATTCAAGCGGTTCAGAAAAAAGTCTTGATGAGGAACTTGGATTGCCCTCTATGAAGACTCCATGAGTAAGAAAAGCACATGCAGATGATACAAGGAGAAGTGACCCAGGACCAAGAAGATCTAGAAGGATGCGGAATTCAGTGCAACGATCGACGTATGATAGTTATATGGCTTGTCATTATGCCTACATGACAAATATAAAGCAAGATGTTGAGCCCTCTTGTTTTGAAGATGCAATTAGAAATGCATATTGGGAAAAAGCAATGGATGAGGAGATGGATGCGCTTTATGGAAATGATACATAGAAGCTGGTTCCATTGCCACAAGGGAAGAAAGCCATATGTTGTAAGTGGGTTTACAAGGTAAAGCACAATGCTGATGGTAGCATAAGTAGGTACAAAGCATGATTGGTAGCAAAAGGATATGCACAAACATATTGCATTGATTATGAGGAAACTTTCAACCCTATAGCTAAAATGTCTACTGTCAGAACACTTGTTGCATTAGCTACAACAAAAGGATGGACTTTGCATCAGATGGATGTGAAGAATGCTTTCCTACATGGTGAGCTACAGGAAGAAGTATACATGGACCAGCCACAAGGATATGAAGATTCAAAGCATCATGTTTGTAGGTTGCGAAAGGCTTTGTATGGGCTGAAGCAAGCTCCTCGTGCATGGCATGCAAGGATTGCTGATTACTTAACCACCATTGGGTTTTCTATGTGTGATGCAAGGCATTCACTATATGCAAGGAAGGGTGATGATGGCATCACAATTGTGGTTATCTATGTTGATGACTTGATTGTAGGTGGTGATAATGAGGAAAGCATTAAAGAGGTAAAACAACTTCTTATGCAAGAATTTGACATGAAAGATCTTGGTGTGTTGTGCTACTTCTTGGGCATTGAGTTTATACATACAAAAACAGGCATATGGATGTCCCAAAGGCAATATGCCTTGAATATGTTGCAGAAGTATGGTATGGCTGATTGTAAACCAATTGCTATGCCATTAGATCAGAATTTGAAGTTGGATACTACATCAAGTGAAGCATTGGAAAATGCTACTATGTACAGGAAAATTGTGGGAAGTCTTATATATCTCACAATTACAAGGCCTGATTTAAGCTATACTATTGGACTTGAAAGTCAGTTTATGCAGGTTCCCAGGAAGCCACATTTGGATGCTCTAAGGCGCACTCTACGTTATGTGAGTGCTACTTTGGATTATGCATTGTTTTATGAAGTTGGTGTATATTTGCAGGTTCATGGATACACTGATGCAGATTGGGCTGGTAACATTCCAGATAGAAGATCTACTAGTGGCTTTCTGTTCTCACTTGGGAGTGCAGCTATTACATGGAACAGCAAGAAGCAACCCACTGTTGCTTTATCGAGTACAGAGGCTGAGTATGGAGGTGTTGCAATGGCAGCATGTGAGGCATCATGGCTGGAGATGCTACTTGCAGATTTAGGTGTGGAAGTGCAAAATCCTATCTCCATCTACTGTGATAATCTTAGCAGCATACAGTTAGCACGGAACCCTGTTTTTCATGCTAGAACAAAGCATATCGAGGTACATTATCACTTCATCAGAGAGAAGGTATTAGCAGGTGATATTGATCTTGTTTATGTGAGAACAGATGAGCAAGTTGTTGATATTTTCACTAAAGCACTTGAAGCAGAGAAGCTAAAGAAGTTTCGAAAGATGCTTGGATTAGAGGACATGGCATTGAGCTTGAGGGGGAGTGTTGAGATATCAAGCTCAACATGTGATGATCCAAGATAACATGTATCACTTCTTTCATTTCTTTGACATGTATAGTGGTCACACTAGTATATCTCAGGGACACTTCATTGAGCTTTGTTAGATCTATCTACCGAGAGTGATGGCACATTTGTTTCTTGTCAGGTCACTCATTCGCGGACATTAGGTTTTTCCTTATGTACTGGTCTTTATATATTGCAGTAGTTGTATTCTTGTTTTAGGTCATTCTTGTACATTCCTTTTTAGGTAATAGAAGAAGAAGACGAAGAAGAAGAAGAAGAAGAAGAAGAAGAAGAAGAAGATAATTCTTCCTTGCCTCAATCTGTGTGTGTGCTTCTCCTTGAGAGTGAGTGTGTGTGTGAGATCTCTTTCTTATCTCCTTCCTTGTGACAATCTACACTTGTGGATTCATAGTTGTCGTGTTGTCGTCTGTTCTTTTGATTCTTCAACCTGCAATCATGTTCAAAATGACCAAGTTTACTACAATTCCAACATCCTTTAATGTCATTACATGAACATTTCTTTGGAAATTTTTGCAGCCTCTTTGGATCCACCTATCTCAAAATTGTCCTCTACTGCCTACATGATTTTGTTGTTGACCTTGGTCTTGGTTACTATTTCCTCTTCCACTTTTGAAGCCTCTTCCTTTGCCTCTTCCTCTACTAGAGTAAAATACCTGCTCAAAACCAAGTTTTCCTTGGGATTTTGAGTCCTCACCAAGAGTCTTTTCTTCAATTATCGGCATGGATACCAGATCAGCAAAATTTGGAATATTCCCTATTCTGGATAGAAGTTCTGAACTACTTAAATGCAATTCCTAAACCACGAAGACACATTTTCATCTTATCATCATCATCTACATTGACACCAATAGATGCAAGCGATTCACATATGCTTTTCATTTTTAGGGTGTAGTCACTTACTAACATGCTCTTTTTCTCTAGTGAATACAACTCATTCTTGAGTTGCAATTTATGTGCCTTCCATGATCCTTGATTCCATTCTTCATATGCTCTTAATTGCTATGTAGTCCGATTCCTCTCTGGTAATTGCATAGCATTTTCATTCTTCCCTTTGATGTACTTCTAGTAGCCTTTTCCCATCAGTAAATTCATCATTTTGAATCTCCAAGCATGAAAGTTGTTCTTGTCCAACTTATCACTCATAATTTGACTCGTTCCATTAGCATTTTCCATTTCTATAATAATTCACAACACTGCAAAGACACTAGAAGCACTACCTTTGCTTGAACATTGTCACATTGTGTGATAGTTTGATATCAGAAAAACATGGTTTTTGTGTATCAACAATATGCAAAATTGCTTGAGCCTTTGGACCTGGAATAGTTGATTGTCGCTGAACATAATGCAAGTTACAATTTTGCAAAATGATCTGTTTTCTCTATGGGCCCCATCTTGCAAGATTGAAATATAGATCGAGATGAAATCCAAAATTAAATATGAGATTGTTTGTGAAGCGCACATTCTCCATAGCTTCTCACATGCTCTTCACCATCGGCCTTCTCCACGAGATCTCTACAACCACACTAGCTCTGATACCATGTCAAGACAAAGGAGATAAGGAAGAGAGCTCTCACACACTCTCGTACACAAAGAGAGGAGCACACACAGATTGAAGCAAGGAAGAATGATCTTCTTCTTCTTCTTCATCACCTTCTATTACATAAAGAGAATATACAAGAATGACCTAATACAAGACTACAACTAGTGTAATATATAAAGAACAATACATAAGGAAAATCCTAATGTCCGTGAATTAGTGAGTTGGCAAGAAAAAAATGTGCCATCACTCTCAATAGATAAATCTAATAAATCTTACTCAAGTATCCCTGACATGTACCGGCATGACCACTATACATGTCAGAGAAATGAAAAAGTGATATGTGTCATCCTCTATCATCACATGTTGAGCTTGATATCTCAACTATATATATATATATATATATATATATATATATATATATATATATATATATATATATATATATATATATATATATATATATATATATATATATATATATATATATATTATAGAGAGTACACACATGAAACCAAAATGAAAAGAAGAGTGTACTCACAAAATGAAAGAGTGTGAGAGTCAAAAGTGAGTAGAACATGAAATGGGAAAACTCACATGGGTTAGAGTGAGCTTACTGAGAGCATGGAGTAGGCTCGTCAAGCTTGTTGAGATATCAAGCTCAACATGTGATGATCCAGGATGACACATATCAGTTTTTCATTTCTTTGACATGTATAGTAGTCATGCCAGTATATGTCAAGGATACTTCATTGAGCTATACTAAATTTATTTATCAAGAGTGATGAAATATTTGTTTCTTGCCAATTCACTCATTTACGGACATTGGATTTTTCCTTATGTGTGCTCCTCTTTGAGTGTGAGAGTGTGTGTGAGCTCTCTTCCTTATTCCCTTCCTTGTGACATGGTATCAGAGCCAATGTGGTTGTAGAGAGCTTGTGG
This sequence comes from Ceratopteris richardii, assembly GCA_020310875.1. Taxonomy (NCBI): domain Eukaryota; kingdom Viridiplantae; phylum Streptophyta; class Polypodiopsida; order Polypodiales; family Pteridaceae; genus Ceratopteris; species Ceratopteris richardii. Next base: position 47,250 of record MU260478.1, read on the forward strand.
AGAAGGCCGACGTTGAAGAGTACACGAGAAGGCATGGAGAAAGCAGATTCGCAAACGACCTCCATTTTGAGCCCGCAAGGTGGGGCCCATAGAAAATCCAGGTCAGTTTGCAAAACTATAACTTGCATCATCTTCAGCAACTCATATATTCCAGATCCAAAATTTCAAGTGATTCAGTGTATTGTTGATACACAAAAACTATGTTTTTCTGAGATCGAACTATCAGATCATAGTGCAACAATGTTCAAGTAGAAGTGTTGCTTGTAGTGTTTTGCAATGTTGTGAATAGGTGCACAAATGGAAAACGAAGATGGAATGAGTCAGCTTCCGAGTGATAAGTTGGACAAGAACAACTTCCATGCTTGGAGATTCAGGATGACAAGTTTCTTGATGGGAAAAGGCTATTGGAAGTACATCGAAGGAGAGAATGAAAATGCTCCATAGTTACCAGAGAGGAATCAGACTGTAGACCAGTTAAGAGCGTACGAAGAATGGAATCAAGGAGCACTGTGTGTGAATGTGTGTGTATGTGTACGTGTGTGTATATGTATGTGTGTATGCATGTGTATGTATATGTGTGTATGTGAGTGTATGTGTGTGTATGTGTATATTTGTGTATGTGTGTATGTGTGTGTATGCATATGTGTATGTGTATATGTGTGTGTATGCATGTGTCTATGTATGTGTAAGCATGTGTGTATATGTGAATGTATGTTTGTATATGTGTATATGTGTATGTATGTGTCTATGTGTGTACGTATATGTGTATGTGTGTGTATGTATATATGTGTCTATGTGCATGTGTGTGTATGCATGTGTGTGTATGCATGTGTGTGTATGCATGTGTATGTATACGTGTATGTGTATATGCATGTGTGTATATGTGTATGTGTGTGTATGCATATGTGTGTATGTGTATGTGTATGTGTGTGTGTGTGTATATGTGTATGTGTGTATGTGTGTATCCGCATCTGTATGTGTATGTGTGTATGTGAGTGTATGTGTGTGTATGCATGTGAGTTTATGTGTGTGTATGTGTGTGTATATGTGTATGTGTGTGTGTGTGTCTATTTGTGTGTATGTATATGTGTATGTGTGTGTATGCATGTGTACGTATATGTGTGTATGTGAGTGTATGTGAGTGTATATGTGTGTATATGTGTATGTGTGTGTATGTATGTGTATGCATGTGTGTGTATGTGTATGTGTGTGTATGCATGTGTGTGTATGCATGTGTGTATGTATGTATGTGTATGCATGTGTTGTATGCATGTGAGTGTGTGTGTGTATCTATGTATACGTGATGTATATGTGTGTGTATGTGTGTTTATGTATATGTGTGTGGATGTGTATATGTGTGTATACATGTGTATGTGTGTGTAAGCATGTGCATATGTATGTATGCATATGCATGTGTTTGTATGTATGCATGTGAGTGTATATGTGTGTTTATGTGTATGTGTGTGTGTGTCTATGTGTGTGTATGTGTATGTGTGTGTATGTGTGTATGTGTGTGTATGTGTATGTGTGTGAATGTGTATGTGTGTGTATGTGTGCATGTGTGTGTATGTTATATGTATGCATATGCATGTGTATGCATGTATGCACGTGAGTGTATATGTGTGTATGTGTGTGTTTATGTGTCTATATGTATATGTATGTATGTGTATGTGTGTCTATGTATATGTGTGTATGTATGTGTATACATGTGTATGTTTATGTATGCATGTGTGTGTATATGTGTACGTGTGTGTATGTGTATGTGTGTGTATGCATGTGTGTGTCTATGTGTGTGTATGTATATGTGTGTATGTGTATTTGTATGTGTGTGTATGTATATGTGTGTGTATTTATAAATGTGTATGTGTGTGTATGCATGTGTATGTATACGTGTGTATATGAGACAAGATCTCCTCTACACATGCATTAGCAAAGTTGAATTATGATGCCATCAAAGTAATTTGAATTCCGCACAATGTTATGTCTCTTTATAGTGGATGTCATAGTCCTACCATAATGGATGTAAGTGTTGCTGCTCAGGAAAGTCCATTCGATATGTCCAATACAAAATGGATGTAGGTGTTGCCATTAGAGAAGTCCATCCGCTCGGGAAAATGCTTTAACATGGGTATCAAATTTGAGACATTAATTACCTTCACAAGAAGAATTGTGACTATGGAAGCATGGACTAGGGAAGTATGCACATTCACAAGTTTATGATAACTAGATGTTTCACTCGAATTCTATGTGATTCAAGGGCCACTTTATGAAAGAATAGTGTTCAAATCACTTTTGTAAGCACCATAAGGAGGTAGAACTATCAAAATGCCACCAAAGGCCTAGAACCTCCATGAGACTGTTTATAAACACTTTAAAATAGATTGATTACCAAATTCACAAGAGTACCTCAAAAAAATGTTGCAGTACCATCACAAATGGGCGAGAGGGTGAAAAAATAAGATGAAAAAAGGGTGGGAAAATGGTAGCAAGGGGTGGGATGGTGGGAAAATGGGACAAAGTGTTACCCAAAATGCTCTATGAGCATGATATTGATGGCTAAACATTCCTCTCTGTGAGAAGGAAGCACTAGCACCAACATACAAGCACCATCTCCACCAAATAGAACACCAAATAGACCACCAAGATCTCCACCTATCGCTCTGATACCATGTAGAGAGTATACTTGCAGAAGCAAAACAAAAAGAAGAGTGTAATCACAAAATGAAAGAGTGTGGGTGACTCAAAGTGAGCATGCTAAGAAATGGGTAAACTCACGTGGATTAGAAATGAGCTTGCTAAGAGAATGAAATAGTCTCTACAAGCTTCTAACCAAGTACAAAATGGGGGAGAGACCTCCTTATATATATTTGGAGGGGGCTCTCCAAAATACATCATATGTGAGATAATTCCCCTTGAAGGAGAACGAATACAATGGTAGAAACAAATGGCAAGGTACCCAAATACATTGAGATAAAATGTAAAATGATATAGAACGGAGTGTCACTTGGATGCAAAACAGAGATGCGCTCATGCGAATACAAATGGAAATGAGGTATAATAACTCATGTAGTCAATATCTATGAGGTGATGAGAGCATGTTGTGAGGTCCCCAATCAACTACCTACCACTTCGCTCCCAACCATAAATAGTGCTTGCTCTCATGCACATATAGAATCATCTATAAAGTCCAAACACCCCTCATATGGCCAATTTGAGGAGATGGAGTAACCTCATCACATATCGGATTCATGCTAGAGCATTGGATTCCCTAACCTCGGTCCTTGCACTATCTAGGGTCCTTGACCAATGCATGTAGTCCAATGGTAGTCCATGTATGCCTACATGAAATATAACATTCTTCCCCTTCTAAATATCATTGCCTTCAATGATCAATGAGGGAAAATGCCTACAAATCAGAGCTTCTGACTCCGGAGTAGCATTTGCGAGTGGACAGTTGGTCCATGCTACTAGATATTCTTGTATAGAATGATTTTGTGAATTCCATTCTCTCTTATCTAAAAGTTTGAAAGGTATATTTGGAGTAGGTGTTGTTTCATCTAAAGCAACTAGACCATCTGGACAGTTCTCATCTCGAGAACTATATGTCACAATTTGCTAACATGGAAAATTGGATGATTTTTTCAATCTTTTGGCAATTACAACTTGTATGCAACATCAGTAATCTTCTTCATTATTTTCCATTGTCCATAAAATCCAGTTGATAGCTTGTGTTTGACCTACTTTTAAAGAGAAATGAAGTGGAACTTGTAAACACACACAATCGGCTTCTTGAAAACTTCATGGAGTATGATGTTTGTCTAATGTGGTTCCATATAAATAATGTTGCCAAAATCTTGGAGCATGAACTATAGCATAAAGTTCTTGATCATTAACATGCCAATTCCTTTGGGTCTAAGAAAGTTTCTTACTTTCAAAAGCAAATGGTTTGCCATTTTGACTCAAGAGTGCACCTACTATGATGCCATTAGCATCACTTTCAAATTCAAAAGGTCTATGTATGTCAACTACTAGTAGAACTAGAGCATGTAATTCCATTTGCAGATATGACGTGTTCCAAGTAATCAACCTCAGATAAGCATAATTGTGTTTTCTTTGGGTTGACATACAACGTATTTTCATTCAACCTATTGAAAACTATTAACAAATGAAATTCATGATATATATATATATATATATATATATATATATATATATATATATATATATATATATATATATATATATATATATATATATATATATAAACCATAAAAAAAGTCCACAATGAACTAACCAATAAAAGGAAGAAATATATCATTCACAAACATCATGAATGACGCCAGAGAATTTGTGAAACCAAATATCACATATATATATATATATATATATATATATATATATATATATATATATATACCATAAAAAAAGTCCACAATGAACTAACCAATAAAAGGAAGAAATATATCATTCATAAACATCATGAATGTCGCTAGAGAATTTGTTAAACCAAATATCATAACTAAATATTCATAATGATCAAAAAGTTGTTTTATGTACATCATCATCATCATCATAAATTCTTATTTGATGATATCCACTTTTTAAGTCTATTTTGTTATCTAGAAGAGCATCTCCTAATGCATCTAAGATATCCTCATGCGAGGTATTAAATGTATATGTTTTGTTGTAACTTTACTAAGTGATCTATAGCCAACACACATCCTAAAAGACCTATCCTTTTTGCGAACCAAAAGCATTGGGGCTGCAAACAGTGAGTAACTAAATCTAATCAAGCCTTCTTGTAAGTATTCTTCAATAGTACGATGTCCTTCTACCTCCTCTTGTAGACTCATGTCGTATGACTATCTGGCCCGTGGATGAGCTCCTATGCTCTACATTTTTGTGAGGCAGAAGACCTAAAGGTAATTTTGAAAGTAACAAATTTTCAAGTTCAGATTTATCTTAGAAGCGATGAGCTTCCAAACTAGTTTGAGTCTGCAATGTTAGTTCTTCATGGTGAAAATAAAGAAAATAGAGATATTTACATTCTGATTTTACCATGGAAGAGGTAGACAGCCCCTTGAATCTTTGTACATTTGGTTCACCATGAATTGTGTGCCAACCTTTATCATAGAATTGATAAATATGGGTTTCATGTCTATAAGTCTGGATCTAGATTGGTAATCTCACTACTCCTCAATCCCAAGCTAATTCAACTCTATATGTATACTCAGATGTACTTGTCTTCAATCTTAACTTCTTTACTGTTATAAAGTAAGATTGAGAACCTTGGGAAGCAATGTGTGGCAATGAGGCCTAGCATTCTTGGCCATCACTTTAGTAGAAAAGTAGGTTGGGAAAGCTAGGGAGGAGGTATTTTCTCAAGAAAGAGCTATGATCTATATACTGGTAACATGGTTGGGTGAAGTCCCTCAATCATCATTGTGTGTTTTCAATTGGGTCTCTTATGTGAGCTTCTTCTACTTGATCCCATCTTGTAAAATGTGGTATCAAAGCATGGATCCGAGCCTAGACAGGCACCCAAGAGTTCATTTACATGCAACTGCTTGGAGAATCGAGAACAAAAGCTTCAATGGCTATTGTACATAGAGAATGGGACAGTGCCTCTCTCTCTCTCCCCCTCTGTCTCTCTCTCCCCCCCCTCTCTCTCTCTCCTCTCGCATGGTGTCATGCGCGGAGAGGGAAGTGAGAGGGCACCCTCATTTGCCCTCCTTTCCTTGTACATAACAGTGATACTTCATGAGAGCCTATATAAAGGTTGCACAATCTGATGGGTTTTCACATAGGAGACAATAGCCCCTCCTTTTCAGGCATCCACACTTCTACACATCTTTTATGTGCCCAAACCCACAAACAGACAACCATGACCACACGATTCTTCTTCTCTTGGAGGATCATATAAAGAGCTTCACTTTCCCTCAAGGCCATATGCATGGAATATATCAAGGGCACTAAAGAATGATGTAGATGCAGTATTACAAGGGAAGCGTTGGGTTGAAGAAGAGCATAAAGATGAAGAGCAAAGCTTCATGGCATGAAGAAAGAAGGAAAAAAACACAAATGAGGAAGATGAAGAAGTACAAAAAAGTGGGCCAATGAAAGAAAAAAATATTATCTTTCCATATCTACATATTTATGTATCTACTTTTTACTCTTTCGCTTGAATGATTTCTCTAATGCTCTCATTTTCTCATACTTATCCAAATATCTATCTCTTCGTACTTGCGAATTTTTATCATCTCCTCCAAGCATGTTTGAGCACATACAAAGAGAGAAGGATGGAGTAGAAGGAGAGAGAAGGAGAATACCGTGCACCTTATGCATGTTCATATGCCTGTTATAGTGCAAATGATGAAGCTATAGTCAAAACTTCAAGGAAGGCAAAGAACACATTTTCCACCTATAGTAGGAAAAGTTTTACATCTTGCAAGGACGGATGTTTTGGCCCTCATTTAAGGTGTCAATACTTCTCCAAATTCTTTGATTTGTGTTCTCGTGTATTCTTTGAAGCATTTTCTACAAGTTTATAGGCCAAAATTAAAGAAATTATTCCCCAAATACATTATGTGGAGTTGAAAAGTGGCATATTCAAACATGGTTTCTAGTTGATAGCTGCCTAGCAACCGATGAATTTTGAATGCGTGTTGTTCTCTCCTTAAGAGTCAGATTTCAAATATTTTTGGTTTTCTAGAAAGATCATATTGCAAAGTCTTTGTTGACATAAAGTTTACTGGAATAAGAGAAGATTTTGATTGTTTTTCATCAAACAATATTTATCAGCAATCTCTTTTTGGTAGTGCTTGACATGTCGTAGGCGACTTCATTGACAATCTCTTGGTGAGAAGATACTTTCAAATGAACCATGGAAGTGTATTTCTACTTTTTAGCTTCCACTATGCTTTGTAATTTATTGGCAAGGTTGAGAAAAGCCTCGATTGGTAGTCTAGATTTGTTTGTTTTTTGTCCAAATTTATTGCAATTGTGTAATTTGATAAGGACACACATATTCTTGTATTTTGGCAAGGAGATGAAGTGATGCCTACCTTGGAATCCAACTGGATGCAATTATTTGAGAAAGGGATTGAGTGTATATAAGAGGGCACATACATAAGAGGGTGCACATGCACCACTTTTACTGATGCATTTGTTGATCCCATTCACATAGATGCACCATGATGGCATAGAGACACTCATGTCTGTCATGCTAAAAAGAATGAATAAGTATACACACACTAATTTATGTTAGTGCAAGTCAATTAATCCAAATGACTGATTAGCTAAGAAAGTTATCTCAACATGTCCATGCATATTATGATGGTTAAGACAAGATATCCAAGATTAGAAGATGAATCAAGATAAAACATTACAAGTTTCACTAAACTTAAAGCATTTGACAAAATACTAAAAGATGGAGTCTTTCATAAAACGAAGAATGTAATAGTTGTGAACAAATATACATATATATATAGAGAGAGAGAGATGCTTTTCTATACCTATACATTCACTTATGAACACATAATCATATGCATGTTCAGGTAGAGTATGTATTCAATCAAGAAGAGAAGCATAGTGATGCATGCGACTGATAAAGCTTGCGCTGAGTCACACACACATACAAGTATACACATCGATATATGCATATGTGTGCGTGTTTTAAAATGTTGAATTAAAGAGATGAATATGCTTCTCCGTCTTCTTATGGAGAGGAGTTTGCTTTCTCTCTCTCTCTCTCGACCTTACACATGCATGCGTGTGGACGCATAGTCTACTTTAAGAACAACATGAATCCTTCGAACTTATCGGAAGCTCTCCCTCTTTTCATGAGATTAAGGAAGCAAAGAGATGTGAGAAGCGTGAGGCATGCATGAAAAAGGATTTATATCTAAACGAAGTGATACGAGCAAAAGTGATATAATGCTTCACTACTTTGGCACCTGATGCACAAGAAGAATAAGCAATGGTGTAAAGAGATAAAGTAGATACATCTCACGCGTGTAAAAAAGAGTAAGTATGGGACAAGTAGCTCTCGTTTGTTCCGTAGATGAATAGGGTGGTCAATTCATAAAACGTGACAAACGTCATAACTTTATTTTCTTCATCAATCCGCATGAAGAGTCCCCAATTTAAACAATTGCCTTTTCAGCAAAATGAGTGTTTGTTCCACCTCTTTCGTGTGAACGGAACGCAAGTTCTACTTGAAAAGAATGAAAAGAATACGTTGCCTATTACCAATGGTGATAGACCTTGGCGTGCCATGTTTGCCGTATATCATTTCAGGACGTCACATTTGTAGGTTTCTTGAGAGCGCAGCAGGGTGTCTGTAGTGAACCGGTTCTCTAACGGAATTGCGATTCCATGGATCTCTCGCTCGCTGCGGATTCTTATAACAACACTTATCTCAATCAACAAAATCACCAACACTATCGCCAATACCAGCAGCAGCAGCAACAACAACAGCAGTTCCAGCATATTCAACAGCATCAACCACATGCGCAGCATTATCAGTTCCATTCTTCCCACAACCCCCAGGCTTTAACTTTGGCTCCTCCCGCTGGCAAGGGTTTCCACGATTTAGAGTCATTGGAACACGCAAGTGCGTCCAGTAGTCTAGGTTTTGGGCACCTGGGCGCTTCTTCTTCTTATCAGTCAGAGTATGGTTTGTACATGCCCGGTTCAGCCTCTGGGCCCTCTCCAGCTGTGGCACCTCCGACCTCAAATAATCGGTATATTTCCTCTTACAGCTCTAGTCAGTCATGGCCCAGAAACTCTGTCAACGCAACTAATTTGCATGGAAATGCATTGTATTCGAATTATTCCCCCGTAAAAGCAGCAGAAGCAACGATTTACATGAGTTCTGGAACTTTCACTCCCGTGGATGTACACTCGGCCATGCAATCAGCTTCTTTCCATGGATTTGCACCTCAAGAGGTCCAAAGATCACAGAGATCTCAACATTTATGGGATAACTGTTTTCCCCCTGGTGTTGAACCCGAACCCAATCCAGCGTCAAGTGGAGCAATGTTGCAGACACACTTGCCTGTGCAAATGCAAACGTCACAGTTACAACAGCCACAGCTACAGCAGCAACAAATCCAGCAATATCCACAACAACTCGTACATCCACACCCACATGCCCCGCCATATCCGCACACACATCCACACTTACCATTGAACATGCAGACGTACCATCCTCAGCAGCAGCAGCAGCAGCGTACACCTTTTGGCTTCAATATGAGGACAGGTCGAGCTTCTGAAGTAAGTGCACTTCTGTCTTCCTTACATGTTGGTTTTCATCTTCTTGCAGTGCTGTAATTTTCTTAGTTAGAGGTAATGCATATCTCTAGTGCCACCACTGCACATCAGAACATCCTTTACCAAGTTAGTTTATATTAGCAAAGTATTTGCAAGATGCTTTTTGCCTGAGTTTCGAGACTTTGCTATTTTTATCAAGATTTTAGGTTTATCAAAAGTTTGGAGTAATGGCCTTTTTATATGACTAGGGACGATGCACAGTGGTTGGAAGCTGTGAGTAATCTCACATAAATCAGGAGTCAGTGTGTTGACACCTGTAGTTCTGGAGTTGATAAGTTTTCTTGTGCATCATCTATTTGTATATCCTTTTACCTTTTTGGATCTTTGTTTGTATAGTGGAAAAAAAAGGAATTTTACAGGATTATGTGATAAGAAGGACAAGATGAAACCCAAAGGTAAGGATGCTAGCTCGTGTTCGACCTTCAAGGGTGGATGAAGATGAAACTCTATTTGTAATGCATGTGTGCATCACTTTTGACATCCACTGATGTTCTAAATATTGCAAAAACTTTCAAGGCCTAGGTTCTCTTCGCCCTAAGATGAACCAGACTCCAACTGTGTTTTTGATGTATGCAAGTTTGCCTCCATGAAGAACTTCTATGGACATGTTTTTGCAACACGTTGTCTAGTGTTGACATAGTCAAGATCGTCTTTCTCTTGCCTTACCTTGTATAAGGCATAGTTTTGATACACTTCATTGTGTCTAGAATAGATAATGAGCTTTTTTGCAAATATGTTATCTTGTGATCAGTTTAAGACGTACATCAAGTCACTTCTAGTGATTCGTCACATTTTTAAGCACTTTTCTTTAATCTCTCAAGCATTCCACAAGTGAAATGACATTGTATTCAATCTAATCTTAAGTGCAAGGTGATTTTGGATATTTTCTACATTCATTTTGTGATACATATCTGACAATGGTTTTCTAATGTGAAGTCAACGATTGAAAGGCATTTTACCTACTATTCATAATATTTTAAAAAATTACTCAAATAAGGAGATGAGCCAACATCCTTTGGTTGGTTTTTGGATAGTTCTTAAGGTGCAAATTCATATTATTAAGCCCTTGATCTCTTCAAGATTGTTGTGGGACAAGTCTACTTCTTTGAGGCTTGGAACTTTTGACGTCACCACATTTGTACATTAATATAAAAATGGATGACTTGAAGCAAAGAATATCTTCCTTGGTTAGGAAAGTGTTGTATTTTTAAATTAACAAGGATAGGTGTAAGGCAATTTCAATAGGAAAGTATGCATTGCTTTTTAATTTTTATACTTGAAATCCAAGTCTTTAGAAGTAGAAAATGATGGTCATTTTACTCAAGTGGTAGATGAAAGTGATATTCTTGTTTGGTGTTGTTGATCTGTTGTTTACATATCCAATGGTATTCTATGGTGGAACCATGTTTGTCGCGTTGAGGGACTTGGCATGGTAAGATTAGCCGCAGAAAATGGCAAAGGGGTGACATATGCGTAGGGATGGTATGCTCTAATAATGAAGAAGATTTTATGATGGGTCAGCTGAATGCGGGCCATAGTAAGAAGCAAAGAGGTGCACCACCTCAGAGTAGGGGTGTGATGTTCCAAGATAAAAAAGAACCTATTCTTTATGGATGAGCTTGATCCATAGGGTTGTTTGCAGCCTTATTGATGGAGCATGAAAGATTGTTTGTGGCTTGAAGTCTCTCTTATGGGTGCAAGAGAGGAAGTTGTAACACTTCCCTTCCTTTATGGAGTTCTTCTTGGAAAATATCCACCCAATGTCTTTGAATACGTGAGATAAGACCACACAATGTAGTAGACAAATATGACAATGACTAAATAATAGAAGAATTCAGATGCCTATAAATAGGCTTACAAGTTACAACTAATGTAACATACCTTCCAAAATAGAGGAAGATGATGAATAAGAATCTCCTCCAAATGTAGAAGAGGTAGAATCTCTTTCAATTATAGCAAAATGTATGCCTATGAATAGGCTGGTAGCTGAAATAACAAACCCTTCAAAGTAGGGGAACATGAAGAATAAGATTTCCTTCTAGATATAGATGATGACTATATGGATTTATCTCCGTATATAGAATAGAAAGAGCTGAAATATTCCTCCAAAGGTGGTCTAACTTCCAAATTATTACTCCCATAATAACAACTTCATTTAGATGACGTAAGTCCATATGATGCATCCTCTCTTGAGTAACAATATGAAAGACAAGTGTAGAGTGCCAAGTTATACGGACTTGAGCATACCACAACGGAGATGATGAACCATATAATCTCCAAGTGATAGAACATAGTCCCAAAAGAAAAGTGATTCTGAACCCCTAAAGAACTAAAATGGTAGACTTGCTCTCATGCCACTCTAGGTATGCCTAACCTTGAGTGTACTCTTAAGTGACAATCTTAACTTAACTATCCTTGTGCCATATGCAAATCCATCATCTAAGCCTCATATGTAAGAAGTTTCTTGGTAGTAGAATGAAATCTATACATCCTACTAACGAAGAAGTCCTTGGCTTGTCATCCATAAATTTGGATTAAGCTCTATTGGGACAATATCTAATGGCACTAGTGCAAACTCTATTTTTTTCTCTTCCCATTAGTTTGCCATATATATGCAAAAAACATTCTTTAGTGAGATTCAAATATTCAAGAAGTGTCAATCCTCTTGACAAAGCACCTGCGAAGAGTTTGATGTCCAAAAGGTCAGATTTGTCCCTACCTTTGGAAAACCAAGAAAAGCCTTCACTGAAAATAGACATAATCACTTCTTTAGAGTCATCGAATGAGACTAAATCTAACCACTATGACTATCTTATCTCCCTTGTCTTTGATTAGAGAGTGCCACTCCTATCCGGATGATCTAAAGAGTATATAAGCTCTCTCTCAAATCTCATCTAATTTCTAAGGAAGAGGGCTCTAGTAATGGAATCTATTCCACTTTTCCCATTCTTTTAAAAGAGATTGATGAATCCATTTGCTCTACTCATCTAGAAGTGAGAACATATACATAGGTTCTCCATGTTTTCCAACTCTCATATGAAGGAAAACCTCAATGAAAGTAGAGTAAATGAATTCCTAAATAGGGTAACAACTCTACTTCTAAAACCTTAGCTAAGAGATATTCACCAAACAGCTCTCCTCCGTAGCAAAAATCATACTCAATGGATCATGACTTTCATTCACTTCCACTTCCACTAGAGATAAGTCCTACTCTTCTCTTATGCTCACAAAGTAAACGATATATACTCCTCACAAGAGAAATTACCTTACTACTCTCTAGGAGTAAAACATGCTCATTATCATCCAAGAAATAATCCAAAGTCACAAGGGGACGCGTCCCCGGGTCCTAGGGACGCCGGGACGCCGTCCCCTAAGGCTAAAATTGAGGGACGCCTAGCCGAGACGGCTGGCGTCCCATATCACCTGTTTGAAACATGGGGACGTCCCCGGGACGCGTCTCGGGGACGGATTGCTGTGATGAGACCAATCCGGGACGGTTTTGGGGACGGCTGAATATGGAGGGCCCTTTTTGGTGCCAAAAATTTAATATTTTTTTGTTAAGGTTTAAGACTTTTTTGTGGGGCATCTTGAGCCAGTCTCACAAGCATAAATATTAGGTGTTTCTACTCCTCAAACACACAAGCTCAACTTCAACCTTCATCATTGAATCTTATGTGAATGCCACAATGACTCTGGAGTCTTTAGTCCTGTTTTGTATATGATATGATGAACATAATGATGAGGATGTACTATATTCTTTTGGACATGGTGAAATACATATGGCTTTTGACTCTTTCTCCACTCAAATTATCAATAATCAATGTCTATGATCATTGGTGTTATTGCTCAAAACTCAAAAGTTGAAATGTGACTCTCAATGTTCAATGTGCATCATACATGTTTCCACTTAAAAAACACCTTTTTTTCCCATTATTTTGTTTTTAATAGACTTCTAATATGTTAGTATATTCATTTACATGGTTTTCATTATATCTTTGAAAAAATCAACATTTTGTAGGTGCCGTCCCGGGTCCCCGTCCCCAGGACACCCTAGGCTCCGTCCCCGTCCCCTTGTGACTTTGAAATAATCCTTTCCTTTCCTTTCCTTTCTTGGATTTAGCTTGAGGGGACGGTGTCACTAGGACCTAGGGACTCATCCTCGTGTGACTTTGATGTCATATCGATGGAGATAAAATTGCCGATCACGCATTCCACTAGAAGAAGAAATCTTCCCTAAACTATGGAGGATAACTCCCAATCCTAAGGAGATACCCATTAAGAGCTCTCCTATGATCTAATGAATGATAGTCCTTTTCTCCTTGGCCATAGAAGAAGAGTGCTCGAAGGGAAGTCGTTTTCACTCTCGTACTAATGGATCCTTCTTCTTGTCCTTGGTTTCACATTTACACTAAACCAAATTTAATTTCCATATTTGTAATGGAATTACATATATAATATCTAAGTGGATTTCAGTGAATCCCATATCCTCAAAACTAGTATAATTTGGTTCTAATCATTATTTGATAGTGGTTATCCCTTTCCAATCCAAACGAACTAGTTCCTAGGTACCAAGACTAAGTCTAAGTATCTCTCCCTAGATCCCGATATATCATAGTACAAAAAAAAGATTTAAATCTCGATTAAAAATCACGTTTTAAACGATATAATCGTTTTAATAGCTTGGATAAAAAATAAAAATCGTGATTTTTATTTTTTTGCAAATTTTGTGTTTTTTTTTTTGAAATTTCGTATATACACAATATTTATCATATACTTTATATATAATGCATGTAATATGGATAAAATGCATGATAATATTTCAAAATAGAGAAAAAAAAATCAAAAGAAAATAAAAGTTGCGAATAAATTGTTTAAATCGTTTTGAGATTTAAAAGGTTTTTATTTTATGAAAAATTCGCGTTTTTTTGTACTATGCGATATATATATATATATATATATATATATATATATATATATATATATATATATATATATATATATATATATATATATATAGGGTTCCCCATCTATTTCTCTTCTAAGGATCGATGCTATAAATAATAGAGCTAGTGCCATGACTATGGCCTTCCCAACCATCACTTGTATCTCATTAGCACCTATGGATGTTCGAAACTTGTGTTCTTGATCCCCTCTAGTTGGTTTCTTTAGTAGTTTAGCAATAGATGCTTCACTACTTTGCTTAAGTGATGTCCAAGAATGAGATTAGTCACTTTGTGGGCATAAGTCATGATGCCCCATAGTCTCCTAATCATATCATGAGACTCTCTTGAAGGTATGTAAATCTTCACTACCTTGGAGATCGTCTTACCTATCTCTTATCCTTACACCAAACATGCAAGTTAATATATGTAAAACAAACTTCCCTATGCAACTTCCTAAAACCTATAGGATTGCTTGTGCACGATCGTGATGGTGAAGGTCTACATCCTTCCCCTTAGCAATCCTAAAGCCAAAATCCACAAGGATTATTCTTTGGGATCGAATAACCAATGAAGTTGTCTTAATTATGTATTTTACATACATATGTATTCTCTTTTACTTCATTTCCTCTAGGCTCTCATGGACAAGATCAAGTCCACTCAAATAACTTAGTTATACTACTTTAGCTCAAAGGCTCTAAAACCTTTGTTTAGTTATAAGGTCTAAAGACCTCTTTTCTTCAAAACATTTTACTTACTTTCTTGTTTGTATCAAAGTGGAGATATTGAAATGAAGTTTTAGTGGTTTGAGTTAAATTTCAAGCCCATAATCTTTATGCTTATAAGCATGCTTAGAACCTTATGATGTGTGCAATAAACATCAGAGTACAAGTGCATATTACCATGCCATCATGTTTCAAATATCATATAGTCTATGTATGCATGCTTTCGTAAGCATGAATTCCTTTTGTTTCTTAAATCTATATGCATATATAATGCCATGTGAATGGAAAAATTTCGAGACCATTTCTTCAAGGAAATGGAGCTCAGAAAAAATCAACGATATCAAAAAAGTAAAGGCATTGCAAGCCTATGGCATGCAAGCCATTGACAACAACATAAGGCTCTTTACTATACTTTCATACTCCATAACCCTCAAAGAACAAAATATTTCGGCAACAATATCTTCGTTGCAATCAAATTGTGTGCAATCAAATTTCTCGCAAGCTTCAAATATGTGTATACTTAGCATATTGATCATAGTTGAAATGCATTACAACGGAATGCATTTCAACTATGCATCCATGCTTTGTAACTCATAAAACATAATGAAATAGAAAGTCATTAAAATGCTTTATGTTTGCTTTCTAATCATGCACATTCATATTCCTCAAACATGCATGTGCCATCTACATACCTAGAAACTCAAAAAAATGTGAAGAAGAGTTCAAGATACTTTCGTGACTCATTTTTGATGAAGCCTTGAACTTGTTGAACTCTTGAATGCTCTTCTCGCATCCTCGCTAGGTCCAAATCCATGTCATAGGCATCTTATGACAACCTATATAGTGTTCAAATATACAATAGGCGCATATACAAGTGCTCCAAGTATCCATAAATAAGCTATACAACTTTCAATCATATACATCGGCTCTAAATGGCTCTTCGCTAGTCCAATGAAAACATATTACAAGTACTCTAAACATGATGACAATCATTTTTCAAGTGGAATCAACAAATTTGGAGATTGGGAGAGTGATAAACTATTTCCCATCAACATCCCTTAAACCTGCTCGAAACTTGATCAATGTGCAAAAAATGGTTATAGTTATAGTCATTGGAAAGCTTACTTATAAGCTTTGTAATAAACAAAAACTTATCCAAATCGGGCAATCGGATAGGAAAATATGCCCTCTTGAAGACAAGTGGTCCAATATTGGCAGCCAACCAACTTTTAAACTTTGCAAGTTTTGATGGACTCCTTGCTAGTCCTCGTTAGTGGTCCAGAAGTGCGTAAACATGCATATACATCCTCGGGCATCCACAGAAAGTTATGGCATAGCATTTGGACGAGTAATTTGTTTGAAATGGTCTCGAATTCAAAGTGACCGCTTCCTCACTAGAGTTTTCAAAGGTGACCAGAGGGTGCTTTTTTGAGATGATGTGCAAAATTTTGAGATGATTATGTTGTCCTCAATCAATGTTGAGACATTGAGATAGAGATGATTGAGAATAGACGGGACATGAGATAGAGAAAGGAGCAAAGCTCTACATATATCCATACACAACATGAATGAAGTACATGAAGTTATTGGTTACCATGCTCCTTCTCTCATCGATTCCAATTGAGGACAAATCCATATCTCATATTGTTTTGATGCAAATTCACATAAGACATTCTCTTCCATCATATCCACACATAGTAGCCAACTAACTTTTGATCTTTAATATTATATTATTGTATATACAAGATTTTCAGATTTTCCATACTTTTTGTGTTAGACACATGATATCACGTATGATATTTTTGAAGAAATTTCATACTTTTTTCATATTTCTGTATGTGTATGCTTTTGCCATATGGTTCGCATATGGAAAAACTATGGTAGCATGTAAGATATGTTTGAGGAACCTGCTGCTGCTCATAACTCCACAATCTCCATAACTAAGAATAACCTCCTTCAAATATGGATAAGCTCTAAGGCTGCTGCACACCTTGTTGAAGATGAAGAAAACACAACTCTTCTCCAAGTGAAAGAGATGACCTTACTCCAAGCTCTTGAGGTTGCACCTCTCCAAGTGATGATAAAATAGCTCACAACATGGTCTTTTTATAGGTTTCAAATTGCTCAAAAATTGAGCGTCCTTTTTTTTGGGGAAGCTAATTAAAGCTATTGTTATTTTTGCATAGGACTTTCATTGTTGCTTTTTGATGCTTCTGATTGCTCTTCTTTGGTTTAATAACA
Organism: Ceratopteris richardii; assembly: GCA_020310875.1. Classification (NCBI taxonomy): domain Eukaryota; kingdom Viridiplantae; phylum Streptophyta; class Polypodiopsida; order Polypodiales; family Pteridaceae; genus Ceratopteris; species Ceratopteris richardii. The sequence goes on from MU260478.1 coordinate 64,489, forward strand.
ACCATAGGATCAAATAAACTAGATGTGGACATGTGGCGTAATAATCATGTGCAAATAAAAAAATAGCACGTGCAATTTTTGAAGCATGTACACAATTAGGGTTTCAAGTTTTACCCTCCAAATAATGTCAAAGTACCAAGTTCTATATATCGACAGAAAGCTTTTTGAGAGTACTTTCCAAATCTTCCATACCATTTATCTGTGACCATTTTTGAACCTTTCTTTAATTATTGTTGACCAACTATAATCACTTGTTGTCTTTGTCCATTTCTGAATTTTCTTGTACCTCTTTTGTAGAAGGTCGAAATTCTAACAATATGCATCATCTCTAAGCGGACTATCCTAAGCCTTGTCCAATGGACCCTTTGCTACCTTTGGCCTTTTCGAAGCATGACCACTTGAAGAGTCTCTAAACCTAGCCTCACATTGATCACATGAAGCCGATTCTTCGACACTCCACATTTCCAAAGACATGGGAGTCTTCTTGAGATTGCTTTGATAATGGTATCTTACCATGTATTCTTCTACATGCATCTTTAACATGCTCAAGTACATGATCACACTTTTCGACACCATAGCCCTTGAAGCCAAGCAAATGTGCCCTTATGTGATTTGCTCTTCCATCCCAAGTATCAGCACAAAATTTACACGTTATTGTCCAATTCCCCTCCAGTAAAGCCTTGATTTGCATTCACCTCCTTCCTTGGGGGGAATCTACATAACATCCAAAGAATAAGTTCAATTAGAATTTGGTACGTTACAAATGGCAAAATACATGACTTGCCCAATATATGATTTCTTTGTAGTCTGATTAATGATTTATTCATGTGTGAAAGTGTTGGAAAATAACGTTAGAATAGCTAAAAAATTGCCAAATTTCCAACAACCCTAAATTTGGGGCTTAGTCGAATTTGGGTCAAAGATGGTCAAAATTTTTTATTGGCTTATTAGAAAATACTCAATGAGAGCTTTCTAATGCAATGTAACATTCTACCATCTAACACCTGAAATTTGTTGAAAAGTCAAACCCTAATTTCTGCTTTTCAATGTCCTTTCCACCATATTTTAATGAATGGCTGAGATTTTAAGTACAAAAAACATTCAAATCAATAGCTAAGAATTAATCACTTGTAAGCAATAATAGAAAAGGTTTTTTTTGCCTAGCTTTTGGGGAGAAGCATAGAGCTGTAAATAGAGTGCTAGTCTACGCACATTTGATCATCAATCCTTCAACACATTGAAGGACAAGCTCTAAGGTTTTGAGCCAGGTGGTCCTTTGGAGGAGCTTATGCATATTTGGAGGCAATTTTGGCAGCTTTTCCTTCACCTTCTTCACACTAGCATAGTATGCATGCTGATTTGGTGAGCATTGGCATCCAATTTTAGGGTTTGTTCGCATATTGCTGCTTTACCTTCCTCTTCAACACGTGAAGGTTCCATAGCTTTTGCTCAACATCAGAGAAGAATTTCAGATGAGGGTTTTCTATATTTACTGTTTTTCACAGTTTCTTCACTTCCAATTGCACATATTCTTTCGCACATTATCTCGTAGGCACTTTCTTACTACATTTTGTACCTAGGACCCTTTTCAATCAGCTTATATTCGAATTTGTATAATTACACACATTGTATATTGACATTAATTATTTTATTTAGTGTGTTTTCATTCAGTTGCTATACTTTGCAAATTGTCTTTCCTCTATTCTATTGTTATTCATCTCATTTAATTTGGCCAAGGTGTGTTTAATGTTATGTGCTAAGTTTCTAAGTGTTGGAAAGTTGAATTACCTGTGATTGTTATTTGGGCCTACCACACTTTGGACATAAAGCACATGATTAATGTGATCATGATTCATGGTATAATGTTGAATGCTTATTGTAGTTCATGGCACATGCTAATTCTCACCAAACACACAACCACCATGGTCATTTTGCATGTTGTAGTAAGCTGTATTGCATTCACAACCCAAGTCTATTGTTAGTACAACAACATATATTGCATCAGAGGTGTAGTCAAAGAAAGAATTATATGGAAGGGTAATTTGCTGTCTGAGACTATTTGATGTTTAGCAAGCCTTATAAATTGCAATGCTTCCCATTGAAATGTATATGTTAGACAATGTGAGCAATCTTCCGCTAGGGAGGTCAAATTGGAGATCAAAGTTTGCTCAAAAGTTGGTTGACCAAGTCAAATTTTGTCTAAAATTTTTATTACATATTCTTGTAGAGCTCTTTGAGAGCTATCGAAACATATATAAAACTTGGTTACTTGACAATTTGATGATAAAAAATCAAACCCTAATTTCATGTCAACATATGAAAATCAGTTTTTAAAAGTCAAAAGTAGATGAATCATGACACATGTCAAATATCTATCAAATGGATCCAATGGCTCATGAATTTACCATGTGACATTAAAAAAATAATAAAAAACCTTGAAAAGTTATTGCTCGGATTTTATTGTGCGGATTGTGGAACAGGGTTTTTTCATTTTCTTTGGCAGATTTTCGTGGTGTTTTTTGGTTGGAAAATATTACCTATAAAAAGACCCTATTATGTATCATATTATCATCACATGTATACTATCCATGCTCTTGGACTCGATCACCTAGGGGCTTTTGTAAATTCTATATAATTTAGTTATTTTTGGAGCACTTTTAGCTCCTTCTGCCATATGTGAGTGTGTCTCTCGTCTTTATTGTCTCTATCTATCTCTCTTGGTCCTAAAAACCAACAATATATGCATGTAGCATATATATGATTCTAATATGTAAATGGATATAGCATATTATGAGTGTTCCCCTCACATGGATACATCTTGCACTCCGAGTTGCTCATGAATGAGGCTTCTTTAGAACATGTTACATACATTGCTGACCTTGAGACTTAAGTTATAATTGCAATTGCGATTGGTCATCAAAGACACTCAGATACTAGAGCGTGTACACTGGAGTTAGACACTACTGAGTAGGCTAAAGCGTGTGCGATGCAAGTAGATTGTAGGTAGCAGGTACTAGGTGCCAAGGAAGAGAGTGGAGAGCTCAAACCTAATAGCACGCATGAGTCGTTGACCAATGGAACATTGGCAAAAAAAGAACTAGAAAATTAATTCTTGAAGATTGGAAGTGACAAAACAGAACCAAAAAATTCCTTGCAAAAGTCACGTCAGCTACATGTTTATTGATGCATAGGTTAGCAATGCCAAACTTGATGTCAAGTAAAAGTTTCTCTACACGTCAAGTTACAACTACGTATAAGGTATATGCCTAACATATTCAGCCCATAGACGTTTTGGTTAGTTCTTGTGTCCCTTTAGCTTGGATATTCTTCATATGTTCTAATCTTACATGTTTTTAATTGAAGTGCTCTTTTCTTCTCCAAGGATCCATGTTTCATGTACAATCAAAGCGCACTGGTGTTTGGTGCAACTTAATTTTGGTGGTGTTTGAAGACAATTGATATAGCTAGGATAGATATAAGTCATAATCCATTATCCAATGGATTCTTTTAAAAAGTGCATCTTCATGGCACTTCATCAACATCGTCTCCATTTAGTGGGAATCACTAACAAGAGTCACATAGACCTCTTTAGTGAAAGGTTGCTGGGATAAAGGCCCTAGGTTCCTCTGGCTTGGTGTATTTTACCTTGTTATTGTATCTTTATAAAATGCTCTTTCAAAGAGTTTAGTTTTCACGTGGTGATGGGGACTCCAAAATGGGATGTGGACAAACACAATGCCTTCCCCCTCTCTTTTGACCTAGAAAGAAAGAAAGAAACCTTTAAAGTCAATGTAATTGGTGGATGTGTGTGGGTTTGGGATTTCACCCTAATAGTCTTGCATCTCATCCCTTTGTACAAAGCTTCTTCATGTTAATATGCTCCTCGTTTTTTTACTCTTACTATGGATAACTTAATGCTAGTGTGTGGCTTTTTTTTCCTCGCACAAACGATTCTTTTCTTACTAGTTGGTATGTAGTTGGTCATGTTTCTCTTGTTATTGTGAGTATTTCAACCCCTTTTTTGTTGGAAGTCAATGTCACATCAATAAAAAACCTTTTAGGGCAGAAACCCTAATTTTGATACTTAAGTCATTTTTGGCACAAAATTTGGGTAAAATTTTTATGATCCTATCTTGAAGAGCTTGATGAGAGCTTTCTAATGGTATAGGACATTCAGACATCAGAGATCACATGTGGGAGAAAACCCTAATTAAAGTTTGAGCTTAATTATAAGTTAAAAAGCTAATTTCAGCGATTTATTAAAAAGCAACGGTAAAAAATAAATAAAAAGCAGTGATAGCTGTTTTTAGCGACGGATTTTTTACGATCAGCTTTTTAATTACGAATAGCTTTATTTTGGGGAGTTTTTATCTCTTAAGGACTTGAAGGCTATATAAGAGAGCATTATGGTCACTTCTTGGAGTATCCCAACGCCATCACTTGCTGATTTTGGAGGTGATCTAGGTGATGCACACATGGGGCAGCCATGGTGCACATATGAGCAGCTATGGAGCAGCTATTGAAGCACATTAGGAGCAGCCATGGAGTTCTTCTTGGAGAAGAGTGTGCTCACACTCTTGCTTATGGAGAAGACTTACTCAGCAGCTTGGTGGTATGGTTCATCCATTTACATGATGTATTTGAAGATTGTCTTCCACATGAAGATTATGGAGTACTTCAAAGACATTGGATGGAGCTTAACATAAGATTGCATCTTATGTTAACTATTCAGGTACATATTCTCTTTATGCATACATGTACTACATGGAGCTTATGGAGGCGGTGGCATCCATATCTAGAGGAGTCTTATTCGGCATACATGGAGGCAGTGGCATCCATAAAGGAGAATCAGCACATGCATGCTACATGCATCAGATGAGGTGTTAGAGAAGGTGTTTTCATACGAGTATGAGGATTTCTGTTAGCAACATGTTAACATCCTATGCTAATTCTGTAAGTATGCGATCTTTCACACACACATCTGATTTAGGGTCTTCCATAGCCTAAATTCAGATTAGGGTTTGCTGAATATGAGTTTCAAACTGATTTTCCCTCTTTGAGTCACTCATATTCACTCTTCTACAACCTATCAGGTCATACATCTCATACATATTCAGATTTCTGTCCCTACATCTGAATATTCTTGTAAATTTTGTACATACACTCTTCCATCTATTTCTCTTCACATAGAGTGGTTGAGATTTTGACTCCCACATTGTAATTTGACATTTGTATATATGATGGTGTGAGTAAGCAGTGGCTTATGTAACACTTTTCACATGTTGTCTAATCTCTCTTTATCTTTGTCTCATCATTGTATGATTAAGTGTGGTATGTTCATGTTTGTCAATTTTGGAAGATGTTGAAATCTGTGTTGTAGATCGTGGGCCTATGGGACCCGTGGAATTTGTTATGGGCCTACCTAATTTCCAACATTTGGTATCAGAGCTCCCAGACTACCAACATATGGTTTCAGAGCATCTTCTAACATTTGACATATGACATACACACTTAATCTAGATGAGTAGAGATTTGAGAATTAGACAATTCAGTCACATGTTTATTTATCAGTGTGGAGTATGAAGTTGATGATCAGTTAGTAGCCAAATACTTTTGGAAGAGTAAATATACTTTACAAAAGTATTGCGAGAAGACCAAGACTTGATGAAAAGAAGGCTACTTCAAATTCAAGGAAAAACAATGGTTTGGAGAAGATGAAGGAACCAGATCAACATCAAATCACAAGTATTAGTTTCTACTATCAGATTGTCATTTGCAGGTCATATCTTAGAAGAGCAGTTATGAAGAGATTTGAAGGATTCAAGAAGTGCTTTTAAACACTTTCATTAGGTTGAAAGTTAAAGCATTAGCTACATCAAAACAGGTATCTAGAGGTTGTTCTTGAACAGTTTTGATAGAAGATCTCTTTCATGCATAGTATAAAAAATTCGCGTTTTTTTCCTCGGAATAAAGTTCGTTTAATTCGCGAACGAATTAATTCGTACCCTAACGAATTTTATGCACTTTTTGCTTTTCAGTTATTTTAGAACTTCGAAGTTCGTGCCCTAGTCGACTGTCGACGTCCGAAACTGAGCGAGTTCGTTGAGAATCCTCATATGAGTAGTTTTCTCGATTGTGCAGCCCATAATCCATTACTGAGAGCATGAAAGTTTCATTGAGAGTAGATACTAGACGCCCCTCTGCGTGTTGGCCACATCCTTTCGATTCTCGAACCTCGAATCTGAGCTCAGAGCCTCAGCCCGTTGCAGCCTGCTGCCTTCCCGTAATCCATTCGGAAGGGGGGAGGGGGGAGGGGGAGAGAGAGAGAGAGAGAGAGAGAGAGAGAGAGAGAGAGAGAGAGAGAGAGAGAGAGAGAGAGAGAGAGAGAGAGAGAGAGAGAGAGAGAGAGAGAGAGAGAGAGAGAGAGAGAGAGAGAGAGAGAGAGAGAGAGAGAGAGAGAGAGAGAGAGAGAGAGAGAGAGAGAGAGAGAGAGAGAGAGAGAGATCATTATCCATTGAGTTCATTATTCATCCTTTCAAGTTTCATCCATAATCCATATCATTTATCATGGGAAGAGCTCAATCTGACCTTCGTTCTCACGTGAAGATGACAGGCACCGGACCCAATACTTGGGAGTGCAAGTATTGCAAAGGGGTCTATGTTGGCAGTGCTTCACGTATCAAAGCACACCTTTTAGGACTCCGGGGTGGGGGCTTTGGAAAATGCCACTCCGTTCCTCAAAATGTCTTTGAAGACTTAACTGCAAAGATGCAGATGAATCAAGGTGTAGGGGATTTGAGTTCCCACTCTCATTCGAGTGGTCATGAAGGATCAGAGATTTACATTGATGAAAGCCTTGAAGGGCCTTCAAAAAGAGTTCATACTGAAAGTGTAAGCTCTAGTGCATCTCCCATGGCAATACCTAGGGTCCCAGAGACCAATGTGTTTGCAAGAGGTAGCGTGAGAGCCTCCATGCAAAAACAAGCGATGGAAGAAGCTACCAAAGAAATATCAAAATTATTCATTTTGTGTGGCTTACCATTTAATGTTGCAAACACGACTGCATGGAAGAGGGCTATGAGAGCAGTCAGCCGCATAGGTGCTCCTTGGGAGGGACCCTCAGGAGCTATGCTACGCACTAAAGTGTCAGGGGAGCACTAGATTGTGCTCTCTGACTACACAAGACAAGATTTCGGAAACACAGTTCTGATTACAAGAATACCCACGAAGGGAAAATGCTACAAGAATATACGATCGATACAAGATGTCCCACAACCCGGGACCAATAGGTATGGAAAACTCGACTAGAGATGATACAGGAGATCCCACAACCCGGGATCGTAGGTAGGAAACAAGATATCTCGATTACAAGAAATCCCCTCAGGGATATGAACTGGATACAAGAAATAACTAGAAAGGATCTCGTACTACGAGATTACAATAGGACAAGAAAGGATGTCCACAATACAAGACTAGACAAGACTAGAGCTAGAAACAAGACTAGAACTTGAACTGGAACTTGAATGTACTTACTTGGAGGTCACGACTCCTTGAGCTCCCAAGACTGGCATTGGCAAGACTGATTATGAATGTGGCCAACCCCTCCTTATATAGGTTTTCAAGGGCGGTTCCCAAGGCGGTTGCGAACTGATGATGTCATCATGATGTCATCGATTTGTAACAAGACCTCCCAATGTCAGAATTCAGCGAATAGACAGTTGATCTTGGGGTTTTGGCACATTCCGGACGCAATGGAAGCATTGGTTTCTCCTAATTCTGAACCAATCATGAGATACAGGGTTCACATGGAATCTTAGGTTCAGGATGGTTTCCTTCGTCCATGACATCACCTCCCCCTCAAGCGACGAGTTCCACGAGGAGCGGTCATGTTATCTGGTCTCGGCTTCGTTGGATTTTTCTTATGGAATTCTCGAACCTTGATTGGTGCTCTCTGAAGGTTTTCTGCAGGTTCCCAAGTACGATCACTGATGTCATACCCTTTCCAATGAATAAGGTATTCCAATCTTCCCCGGGATATTCTGGAATCTAGGACATGCTCGACTTCAAATTCTTCATGATCATCAATCTCAATAGGTGGTGAAGGACTAGGTCTCTCCCCCCTCAATGGTGAAATCTGATATGGTTCCAACATGGATACATGGAAAACTGGATGTATTCTCATGGTACTCGGTAACTGGAGTTTGAAGGTGACTGGATTAATCTTGGCCAAGATGGTAAATGGTCCAAACTTTTGATGATCTAACTTTGCACAAGGCCTTGAAGTTTGTAAATTGTTTCGGAGTAACCATACTTTATCCCCAATTTGATACGATGGATTCTGGACACGATGTTGATCTGCATAGTACTTATATTGTTGTTGAGCTTTATGGATCTCTTCCTTCAGTTCTTTGTGAATGTCCATCAGGTACTGGGCCTTGTCTCTGGCAGCTGGGTTCTTGACATGATTTGAGAGTTGTATATCCATCCTTGGATGTTGTCCATAGTTTGCAAAGAAGGGAGTTTGCTTAGTAGATGCATGAACACTATTGTTATAGGCAAACTCTGCAAAGGGTAACAACTCAAACCAGTCATTTTGGTGATAGTTGCTAGTGCAACGGAGATATTGCTCCAGGACTTGATTCACTCGTTCTGTTTGTCCATCAGTCTGTGGATGATTTGCTGTAGATAGTTTAACTTGAACACCAAGGAGCTTGCAAAGACTGTTCCAAAAGCTGGATATGAACTGTGGACCTCGATCACTGACAATGTCATCAGGCAATCCATGAAGCCTAAATATGTACCTAAGAAAAAGTCTGGCAGTGGCTGCACCTGTGATTGCCTTGGTAGTTGGAATGAAGTGTGCCATCTTTGTAAATCTATCCACAATAACAAGAATGGCATCATACTTATCTGACTTTGGTAGATCTGTGATGAAATCCATCGACAATGAAGCCCATGGCCTTTCTGGAATAGGTAGAGGTTGCAAGAGGCCATGAGGTTTATGTCGGGGTACCTTAGATCTATTGCAAGTATCACAGGTTCGAATGTATTCTTTGACTTCCTTCCACATCTGAGGCCACCAAAAGTCCCTTGATATGAGTTCTATTGTTTTATTTACTCCAAAATGTCCTGCTGCAAGGTTGTCATGGCGTTGTTGAAGTACTTGGATCCTGGGCTTTCCTGGAGGGACATACAATAGGTTCTTATAGAGTAGTAAACCATCCTTTTCCTGAAATTCGTTTACTTCTTGGAATTTTCCTTCTTGAGCTTTCTGCTTAACGTTACAAAACAATTCATCCTGTGGTAGATTCTCACGGATCAACTGATTCAAGGCTGAATCTTCATGATGGCTTGAAGAGATAGCTGCTAACTGGAGATGCTCGGGCTTGAGTAATACACTCTCTTGTTGATCAAAGGCCTCTTCACCCTTCTTTGGTGCAAGGTAAGATCTTCTGGATAGGGCATCTGACTGACATTGATGACGTCCTGGACGGTATGTGATGACAAAGTCGAATCTGGATAAAAAGTTACTCCATCGAGATTGCCTTCTATTGAGGATCCGGGTGGTCATAAAATACTCTAGGTTCTTGTGATCTGAATATACAATGACTTTATGAGCTGCTCCTTCTAGATGGTGACGCCAGGTATCAAACGCGTCTACTATGGCAAGGAGTTCTTTATCATGAATTTCATAATTAATTTCTGGAGGGGAAAACTTCCTTGAATGATATGCAACTGGATGTAGTTGTCCATCATCTCCATATTGGGAAAGAATGGCCCCTAGAGCAAAGTCCGATGCATCTGTCTCAAGGAAGAAGGGCTTACTAGAATCAGGATGAACTAGGATTGGAGCAGTAGTGAATGCTGATTTCAAGGTCTGAAAGGCCTTCTCTGCTTCTTCGGTCCATGAGAATTTGGAGTTCCCTGTAAGCTTGGTAAGAGGTGTCACTATCTTGGAGTAATCTCTGATGAATATCCTATAGAAATTGGCAAACCCCAAAAAACATTGTACATCTCGAACACATGAAGGTGGTTGCCAATCAAGGATTGTCTCAATCTTCTTAGGGTCCATAAAAATTCCTTTATCTGATACTATGTACCCTAAAAATTCCACTTCTGTCTTATGAAAAGAACACTTCTCCAATTTCGCATACAATCCTTTTTCTCTTAGTTTCTCTAGGACTATCTTTACATGATCTTCATGATCCTCTAGATTTTTTGAAAATATCAAGATATCATCAAGGTATATTACAACAAAATCATCTAAATATTCTCGAAAAATATCATTCATCATATGTTGGAAGACAGCTGGAGCATTTGTAAGACCGAAGGGCATAACTACATATTCAAAATGCCCATACCTTGTTCGAAATGCTGTCTTCCATTCGTCTCCTTCTCTGATCCTGACAAGGTTGTAAGCTCCTCGAAGATCAATTTTCGTGAAGAATTTTGCTTTTCCAAGGCGTTCCAAGAGCTCTGATATGAGTGGTAGAGGGTATCTGTTTTTTATAGTGACTTTGTTCAATCCACGATAATCTACACACATCCGGAGAGTCCCATCCTTCTTCTTTACAAATAGAATAGGAGCTCCTGCTGGAGACTTCGAGTGTTTGATAAACCCCTTTGCTAGATTCTCATCAATGTTCTTGCGTAGTTCTGTAAGTTCCTCTGGAGATAGTCTGTAGATTGGTCCAAAGGGTGGTTGTGTTCCCTCTTGAAGATCTATGGGACAATCATAAGGTCTATGCTCTGGAAGGATATCTGCATTCTTCTTTTCAAAAACATCTTCAAAGCCGTTGTACTGATTGGGTAGCTGTACTGGATCATCTTTCTTGGATTCTTGAGCTGGTATGGCATAGATCATATATGTAGGTTCCTTCCTTACTGCATGTATGAAGGCTTTAGCTCCAACATATGTTGGGTTCTTCTGGATATCTCGACGGGTGATTTTATTCTTTTCCCAATTAATTTCTGGATTATGTTTCTTTAACCACGGCATTCCGATGATAACCATATTTGCTGGACTCGATATTACATTGAAACATATGTGTGAATCATGGTCACCAAGGTGTACTCTTAGTGGTATGGTTTCCATGGTTATATTCCCCGATGCTAGAGGCCGTCCATCTACTACTTCGGCTACTACTGGTCTGTTCTTTCGAAGTACTGGAATTCCATGTTTCTTAACGAGTCCTTCATCAATGAAACATGAGGACGCTCCTGAATCTACTAGAGCTATGAGGGAAAGGGTCTTCTTAGACAGGATTAACTTGACAGGGGCAAGACATGTTTCTACGGGTGTGGATGGAATTATGAGACCCTTTCGTATATCATGGTCCGGCTGTATGGTCTCTTTTACAACTGGACTTCCTCGTTTCCCTGCTCTACAAGGGTGGCTGCGACTTTGGAGTTTGTTCTCTTGTTGGGACAATTAACTGCAATGTGGCCAGGGTTTCCACAATATAGACATAATTTGTTATCCCTCCTTCTTTGTTTCTCTTGTGGTGTTAGAGGCTGGAACCTAGTTACATCTATCTGCATAGGTTCGGGCATAGTGTCATCTCTAGGAGTAGGCTGGAAAGGTTTCCATTGGCGAGGTCTTCCTTCTACTTGTTTTTCTTGTTTCCTTTCAAAAAGACGGTTATCACATTGAATGGCTTGGTTGATGTATTCATTCAATGTCTTCACCTCTGGCATCGTGAGTAGAAGGTCCTTCACGTCATCCCTTAAGCCCCATCTAAATTGGCTAATGAAATAATCTTCATGCCAAGTGAGGTCACATATCAATTGCCTAAATTCTGATGCATAGGTAGAGGCAGGGCGGTTACCTTGACGTAGCTTTCGAAGTTTTGTTTCTGCCACTCGACTCGTGTCTGCATCTCCAAATGTGGCGACAAGCTCTCCAAGAAATGCCTCATAATTATGAAGTACGGCCATATCCTTCTCCAAGATTGGGGCGAACCATGATAAAGCTTGACCATAGAGCAAGGTTCCAATAAAACCGACCTTGGATGCATCATCAGGGTATCTATCAGGCTGCATGCGAATGTACAATTTGACTTGTTGCAAGAATCCTCGAAACTTTGTACGATCACCATTGAACTTTTCTGGCATGCAAATCTTGGGTTCCTTCACAAATGATGTACTGGGCCGTTGGTTCACTTGAATACTCCCTTGATTCGCTTGAAGACTCCCGATTCGTTCTTGTAATTCTTGAAGGAGTGTACCTACATGCACTGGATGTCCCATCTCGACTTGTGTCTGTCGACGACTTAGGTCTTCGACTTGTTGTTGGAGACTCTGAAGTGATGCTACGATCTGTTCATAAGCGTTCTCCATGATGTCTGGTCTTGGATAGAAGATAGTCTTGCCAAAATGTCAGGGGAGCACTAGATTGTGCTCTCTGACTACACAAGACAAGATTTCGGAAACACAGTTCTGATTACAAGAATACCCACGAAGGGAAAATGCTACAAGAATATACGATCGATACAAGATGTCCCACAACCCGGGACCAATAGGTATGGAAAACTCGACTAGAGATGATACAGGAGATCCCACAACCCGGGATCGTAGGTAGGAAACAAGATATCTCGATTACAAGAAATCCCCTCAGGGATATGAACTGGATACAAGAAATAACTAGAAAGGATCTCGTACTACGAGATTACAATAGGACAAGAAAGGATGTCCACAATACAAGACTAGACAAGACTAGAGCTAGAAACAAGACTAGAACTTGAACTGGAACTTGAATGTACTTACTTGGAGGTCACGACTCCTTGAGCTCCCAAGACTGGCATTGGCAAGACTGATTATGAATGTGGCCAACCCCTCCTTATATAGGTTTTCAAGGGCGGTTCCCAAGGCGGTTGCGAACTGATGATGTCATCATGATGTCATCGATTTGTAACAAGACCTCCCAATGTCAGAATTCAGCGAATAGACAGTTGATCTTGGGGTTTTGGCACATTCCGGACGCAATGGAAGCATTGGTTTCTCCTAATTCTGAACCAATCATGAGATACAGGGTTCACATGGAATCTTAGGTTCAGGATGGTTTCCTTCGTCCATGACATCATCTTTAGCTCCTAAAAGGTTAGTTTTCGCTTAAGCCTAAACCTAAAGAAAACCATAAAGTAAAGGGCCACCCGGAGGGAAGACCTATGCTATGTAAAGAGTTGAATAAACAAAAGAGTGCAGTGGAAACTGATTTGTTATCCTTGTGTGCCACTTGGGAGAAATATGGGTGTTCCATATTGTGTGATGGGTGGTCTGACATACGCAAGAGGAATGTGTATAACATTCTTGTCTCCTCTTGCAAGGGGACAATGTTCTTGCGTGCCATACCAGCACATGCACCTGGGACAATTGTAACAGGTGAATTCATTTACTCCCATGTGAAGAAAGCCATAGAAGATGTTGGGAGCAAGAATGTGGTGCAAGTGATAACAGATAATGCATCTAATTGTGTATCCATGGGACGCATGCTAGAGGATGAGTTTCCTAGAATTACATGGACTCCTTGTGCTAGCCATAATCTAGATCTTTTAATGGAAGACATTGGTGCCATGGAATGGGTGAAATCCATCCTTGAGAAAGCCAGATTCATTATAAGATTTGTGACCTCTCGCCCTAAAGTCCAGAATATTTTCCGTGGTCATTCAGATCTTGAACTCCAAAGCCCTCTATGACTCGATTTTGCTACATGTTCATAGTCCTAGATAGAGTACTTCGTGTGAGGAAAGGGCTTCAGTTGTCTAAGAGGAATGGTATCAGTTACCCGTTACTAATCCATTATATATACGCTTTTCAGCATTGGTTATGGGAGATGATGCCTTTTGGTCAAAGGCAGAGATACTTATTGGAGCCCTTCAGCCTCTTTATGCAGTGCTTCGTATTGTCGATATGGAGGGGAGTACACTTGGACTTGTATACGAATACATTGGTTGTATACAAGGATGCTTCAGAAACATTGCTTGACTGTCAGAGATAGAGTGAGTATTTATAATTGTGAGATTTAAAAGTTTGAATACTTTTACATTCACTTTTGGTTCTCGAATCTTGAGCTAATATAATATCTTCTTATTTTTATATAATGAAATTTTAGGAAACGTGAGCTATGTGATGCAGTGCAGAGGAGATGGGATTGGTTCCACAAGCCAATCCATGCTATTGCTCACATACTCCATCCATTGTGGAGATCAGAGGAGCAGAATGTCGATGAGGCCTTGGAAGATAGTTGGATAGAGTATGTTCAGCGTTGGACGCAGGGAGATCTAGGCCTCCGGTCACAGTTGGAGAGTGAGCGGTTGCAGTTCCGTTGCATGGAACGATACTTTGGGCAGCCGACTGCACAATTACGAGAGAACCAAGTTACCCTTGTAACTTGGTGGGAGAAATATGGAGTGGGCACTCCTCTATTGGTGAGTTACTACTTACTAGCACTTCAATTTTGGGATTTCCAAAGCCATATATGAAGTAATCTCATCTAGAATTTTATTTTGTAACTTTGTAGCGAAAGTTGGCACTCCAGATATTATCCCAGGATTGTAGCACTGGCCCCGCTGAACGGAATTGGAGCACATGGGCTCTTTTTCATACGAAAAAAAGAAATAGACTAAGTCCTGCACAACTTGAGAAGTTAGTGTACACACACTGCAATCTCAAGTTGTTGGAGAGCAAAGGAAGTCATATTGCACCTCTACAGGTAAGTTGAAGCCATGAAATATATTGATTCATTACAAATTATAAGTTACTAATGACCATGTATGATGTTATGATTCTAATCATTGATGGATTGTTTATGTAGGTTAATGTTGACTCCATTGATGTTGGAGAAATTAAAGATATTCCTCAAATCCCACAGGAAGAGAAGGATATCTTTACCATGTTATTTAAGGAGTTTCAACAATTTGTGAGACAAACATGTAGGAGTACAAGATCTAGTGGTAGATTAGGTAACTCAAAATTACCGAATGTTTATTATAACTTGTTTCAATGTTAGATAGTCATTAGTTATTAATCCATCATTCATTTACATATTGTAACAGATCCAGATCAGCCATCCACGAGTCGACGGCCCCCCAAGATTGCTTCTCGACGAGGTAGACGAGGACGTGGAGCACATGGGCTCCATACTAGTAGCAAGGATCACTCGGAGGTGGAGGCAGCTTCACTTGATGATTGGGAGGAGAGATCAGCACCATCTAGCACCGGTCATGATGATGATGATACAGGAGCTAGACCTTGGCAGTCTAGAGAGAACTATAGCACTGATACTTCATCATGGGCTAGTTCTTTTGATGAGGATCTTATAGATGATGATGAGTGACGAATCATGATATGTATTGAGATTTTGAGGCACTTAGAGACACTTGTGCAATGTGACTTGACTTATGATGTATTGAAATTTGATAGTGGCAGACACTGTATACTTGTGACTTGATTTATGGTGTATTGAGATTCATGATGTATGTTTTTATGTATCATGATTCATCATTTATTTATGATGTTACATGTATCTCATGTATGATGATGATTGTTAATTTGTTTGCAAGTTGTAGCTTACTTATTATCAATATCATGATTCATCATTCATGATTCGTAATGTTTATGTAGACTAGTTAATAGTTATGCAAGTTATTTTTTAAAATATAAGTTATGCAATATAAATATTTATTTATTTATATATTTATATATATATAACTTAAGAAAATAAAATTCTCTCCAGATGGATAAAATTCCCGAATTTTATTTTTGGTTTGAACAAACTAAACGAATTAAACGAATAATTCTCGAATTAATTCTCACGAATTAATTCTCTCGTTCGTACTATGCTTTCATGGCAAGAAAGCTCATCTAAGAAGACAAATTTGGAGATTAGATCAGTTTTGTTTTCAGCCAACACAAGGTTGGAAGTTTTTTGATCAGATTTTGTACCTAGAAAGATAATTCAGTATTCAGCCAACTCAAGGAAAAGGTTGGTGAATTCAGTCATATAAGTCAAATTTGAAGCAGAGTATTGATTCACCGTATGAGGAGATGATAGAAGCATGTTTTATCTTCTATGTTCACTTCCATTTATATACCATATTTGTTTTGTCTCTTACTCTTAGCACTAGAGGAAGAGAAAAATTCATTTGAAGAAGTTAAGAGTGCTTGCTACTTCAAGATGAAGAGAACAAAAGGTATGGAAGAGAAGTTTGAAGATGTTGACTTGTCTAGAACTTTTGCAAGATGTGATTTGTGGTAGAATATGCTTTTTTGATACTCATTGCTAAGAATGAGAGAGCTAAAGCATCTCTAGCATCCCGTCTTGCTTGTTCTTTAGTAGGAGGAACTCTGGGTAAGGATCTACATGTGACTCTGGATGTAGAAGTGGTTACCTCTTCTTCAGTTCATTCTGTGATTGCAACACCAGTTCCTCTTGAAGTTGATGTATCCTCTTCTTCGCCTTCTCGTCTTGGTCTTGTTAAGGATCCACTGACGATACTCCATAAATCCTTTGTCACTAACATATTCATCATCATGAAACTCTACATAGGATAATTAGATGATCCATCCAACTTGTCCTCAATCTTAATTCTATACTCACTCATCTTAACTAAGTGTGTATGTCAATTATGCTCTGATACCAAGTGTTGGAATTTGGGCCCCCAGGATCTTCCAATACTATAAACCTTTGAGCATACACACTTAATTAAACAAGATGAGAAGTGAGAGATAGAAAGAAACCTTGAGACAAGAGGAAGTAACGTAAGCAAATTGCTTACTCACTAATATAGATGGCCGAATTACAAAATGGGAGTACTACTCAACCATATGATGGTGCACTCACTAAATGAAAGAATAGACAAGAAGATGATGAAGTACAGAATTCAGATTATGCTGTTATAATATGAGTATGTGTGAAGCGAATGAGCAACGAGGTGAACCTAACCTCTCAAGAAAGTGCAACAAATCTCAAAGTCAGCAAACCCTAATTCTGAAATTAGGGTTCAGAAACCCTAAAACAGAATATAGGATTAACTTACAAAAGGTAGCTGCTCCAAACTTGTAGAAGATGTTGGAATTTGGGGGCCCCAGGATCTCTCCAATACTATAAAGCTTTGAGCATACACACTTAATTAAACAAGATGATAAGTGAGAGATAGAAAGAGATCTTGAGACAAGAGTAAGTAACGTAAGCAATTTACTTACTCACTAAATATAGATGGCTGAATTACAACATGGGAGTACTACTCAACCATATAGTTGTGCACTCACTAGATGGAAGAATAGACAAGAAGGTGATGATGTACAGAATTCAGATTATGCTATTATAATCTGAGTGTGTGTGAAGTGAATGAGCAACGGAGTGAACCTAACCTCTCAAGATAGTGCAACAAATCTGAAAATCAGCAAACCTTAATTCTGAAATTAGGGTTCAAAAACCCTAAAAACAGAAAATAGGATCAACTTACAAAAGATAGCTGCTCCAAACTTGTAAAAGACTCCTTGCTCCAAGAGAGTAGCCTCTTCTTCACCTCTCCTTAGCCTCCAAAGCTTGAGAACTCCAAAATTGACACAAGGTGTGTATCAACTCTAGCTTGAATTGTCCAAAAGTGTGTCCAAGGTCCTGCTTATATAGCCTTGTAGTCTCAAAATAAAGCATGGCGTAAAAAATAGCAAAAAAGCTTCTCGCATGTCTTAAAAGGTGTTATCGTAATTTTTTAAAAGTCTATCACAGAAATTAGCTTTTCGTGACTTTAGAAAATCCTATCGCTAATTTTAAGATTGCTTTATGTTTGGATCTCTTATTTTTGAGTGCTTTTGCCATCCTTGACTCATGACCTAGCTTTTCAAGATTTAGAACCTAAAAAATGTGCTTCCACCATTTTAGGGCAGAATTAGGGTTTGACTTTTCTCCCAAGTCTGACCTTTGATGACGGAAAATGAAGCATATCACTAGATAGCTCTCGTCAAGCTATATCTATCTAGCCTAAAAAAGTTTTACCCAAACTGTACAAAAAATGCTAAGTCCTAAATTTGGATTTGCTGAAAATGGACCATTTGTACACTGATTTCCAATAGAAGACTCCTTGCTCCAAGAGAATATTCTCTTCTTCACCTCTCCTTAGCCTCCAAAGCTTCAAAACTCCAAAATTGACACTAGATGAGCATCAACTCTTGCTTGAATTGTCCAAAAGTGAACCCATCATGTTCCTTATATAGGTTTGTGCTCCAACAATAAAGCAAAGCGTAAGTTTTTGCGAAAAACTCATATCACAATCAAAAAAGCTTCCATCGTTTTTTTTATCGCAAAATTTTAGCTTTTTGCGAATTAAAAACTTTATCGCTATTTTTTAATGATTGCTTTATTTTGATCGCCCTAATTTTGCTTTTGCCTCTGATGATAGAAATTACTAGATAGCTCTTATGAAGCTCTATCTTAACATTCAAACTAGTTTATGAGATCCATAAAGGTGTACATATATGCACTACTGATTAAACAAGTTATGAAGACGCAAACCAAGGTGTAGACATATGTCCCAGTTTGTTGGCTTAGTGGTTGGGCCTCTTGCCTCTTGAGGCGGAGGCGAGGGTTCAATCCCTGGCAGCAACATGTAAGGGACATGTAATCTGGAAAGATCTTGCATTGTGGTTGAGTGCCACCGTTTGTCTATCCCTGCGGTATTGTGGACCGCTGTTTAAACCAGTCTTGTAAACCCCTGTTCTTGTGGGATAAGGGGGGTCCCATGGGTACTATGCCCTTCCTTGTACAATTGCAATTTCAAAGTTAAAGTCCGGGGGAGTAGGCTTCGGCCGAACCTCCATTTAAAAAAAAAAGGTGTACACATATAAAATCAACTATTTTGACTTTGTATACCAAAACAACAACCAAGGTCTACACATGATTCAAACCAATTATGGACACCGTCCAAGGTGTACATGTATATGCTATGAGACAAACAAGGTATGATGAAACGAATCAGGGTTTACAAGTACAAGGCTAACTAGTTTATGTAAATCTATCAAAATTTTCACATCTTTGAAAAACACAAAGAGTTTTTAGTTGTGTGGATATCAACCAAGGTCTACATATGCAATCATAACCAATTTGTGGACACAAGCCAAAGCATAAACGGACATGAGCCAATTTCCACCAAGGTTATAAGACTCCAACCAAGGTATATGCATGAGATAATAACAAGTATATGGAAATCAACGAAGGTTCTCACATTTCCATACACTGAACAAAGTATATTTATGTATGGATACCAACCAAGATATGCTCATACAAATTTATCAAATCAAAATAATGTTAAATGCTATTTTTTCAGCTTGATATCCAATTGCCATACTAGTTGCTACTAAGAAACATGACTCACATGCAAATAAAATCAAAAGAAAATATAATTGCTATAATTTATTTATCACCAATAATTATTTGATAGTTTTGTAGCAAATAAGCCACTATTGATGTAGGGATAGAAAGAGAATAGAGACGACATGAAGAATCGAGAGAACACATGAGAGATGTAAGGAGTTATGCTCCACATATTTCATTACATTACGATGTTTGAAGTTGCAAGAGGATAGCTAGAAGATAAACTTGGAGATACAAGCTGTCCATAACCTCCATAAATCTTATATATAGCACATCTTCAAGTTCTTGATGTAGAAAGCTACTCCCACCAAGTTGAGGAAGACCTTCGGTACCACCAAGCTCATGTAGATAAAGAGCACTCCAAAAGAGATATCTTGGATGGATCAAATGTCTTGTGTATATAGACTTTCAAATCCATGGCAAAAAAGCCGAAAAACAAATTTTTAAAAATTAATTATTCCTAAGAACTACTTAGGATTTCTGCAAATCTTCTATGAGCTCTTGCATGAGTACCATTGCCTATTATCCTTTTTATATGTCGAGTGTCATTGCCTATTATCCTTGGATCATGTTGTCTTTAATACACAGGATTTTGCCAAGCGTCGCATATAAATATATGCATTTCAATTTGTTTTTCACATTATGCTTCAACATACAGTGTACTCACACATCCCCCACTCTTCTCAACCAAGTTTTTCTTGGAAGGATAGAGACAACAAAATGATGCTATTTTTAAGATAGAATATAGACTCAAATATATCCTCAAGATTTCTCAAATCAAATTATATACTCTAATCTATACCTACTGACGTACTCACACATACATCACAAGAAAGTGCATAAAACATAATGTCCACCACATGTTGATCCTCATATTTAAGCATCTTCATGTAGAAGACGAGCCGCTCCTTGCGCTGTACCACCAAAAGTCGTTTGCCAACACATTTACAATGTTAACTCGCTCCAAATAGCATTAGAAAGCTGATTTTCAACTCCAATGCTCACTGTCCAGCAGATATGTAAAAAATTCCGGCATTTAACTTGAAATTTTTGCACCTCCTTTTGTATATAGTATGTCCACAATATTGTTGCTGCTGTAGAAAAAAGCAGATTTTTTGGAATTGATTTTTTTTAAAAAACCACAGATTTTGCAAATCTTCTTTTAGCTCTTGAGTGAGCTTGAAATTTATGATGAATTTCCATATATTAATGTATGATAGTTTGTGATGCTTTTTCTTATTCATACCTGACTGATATATGCACTAACGTGGCAGATAAGAACCTTACAATTTACAACCAGAAGTATGAGATACTGAACTGAAATCAACTAAAAATCAGCTAGCTAGACAATCTCAAGTTACTGTACATAGGCTGCAGTAGCAGACAAGAGTCTACAGAGCTAATGAGGTGATGCCTGACGTGTAAATTTTGAATCTGACAAATAATCTGTTCATTATTTCTCTGAGAAGCATGCAGAAGTAATGTAGCAAAGCTGAGGTGGACGTGATATCTGATATTACTGAATATTTGATGCTTATAGAAACCTGAGAGTGAGTGAGTGATGCACGAGTACCTGAGCTTTGATGCTGTCTACTTGCTGAACTGATGGCAAACTGATTGACTGAAAAAAGGGCACATTGACACACAATTAAGCTGACCAGTCTGAATAATGAAACTGACATAGGCGTCTCTGAGGTAGTGACGAAAAACACCTGGCGAAGATGGCTGAAGTAGTGCTGATGAGCCGCTGAATACGAGCGCGGACGTGGACTGAACATCTGCGCTTACTAACAGAGCATCCCGGCATGATCAAAGATGGGGCTTTGATACCACATGTTAGCAAGGTGTCAAAGATAGTACCCATAGACACCAAAAAATTCATGATAAATCAACGCCAGAGATATAAAACATTTCTCAAATTGCTAAATTGATCATCATACAATGACTAATGTGGTGTTTATATGGAATAAATAAAAAGCTTTACAAAACTGATTACAGATCCACATAAGAATAGAATCAAAAGCCACATAAAATTGAAAAACACTTTTGTAACACACACACACACACACACACACACACACACACACACACACACACACACACACACAAAAAAAAAGGTATACGCAAAGCAAAATTTCAATAAAAATAAAACAAAGCACAAAAAACATAACACAAAAATATAAAGAAAAACCCTTCCAAGTGAAGGTATCGCACCGATAAAATTCAGAAAATCCTACACTTTATCCCCAACATAATCCATAATCTATGTAGTCTCTTACTTAAGAAATAGGAACTAACATCTATGATTCTGTTTTTCTTTTTTTTTTTTTTGGTTGAAAGAAAGCATATAACATATGATTTCTAGAGAAATTCTGTTAATGTTGAAGTTCCTATACCTGTAAATGTAGTTCTTATTGGACCAAGAAAAGGATGAAGGCTTGAGTATTATTAATATCATTATTTTTGTCCCTCCACAGGATTAAAATTACAGAGATTTTCAGTGTGAGCGGTATATCGAGGGGCTCTTTTAGCATATGTGTAAGCTGTGCAGAAAAACTTTGCAGATGAGCCAGATCATTTTATATCCTTAGCTTACGGTGTGTGGGAGGGGGGGAACTAACATCTATGATTCTGTTTTTCTTTTTTTTGGTTGAAAGAAAGCATATAACATATGATTTCTAGAGAAATTCTGTTAATGTTGAAGTTCCTAGACCTGTTAATGTAGTTCTTATTGGACCAAAAAAAGGATGAAGGCTTGAGTATTATTAATATCATTATTTTTGTCCCTCTACAAGATTAAATTACAAGAACATATGAACACTCCTGGAAGCTAGCCTCAGTTTCTTTGTGAGGCATGTAAATGCCTGCTTCTTTGAGCATAAATACCCATCTTAGCTGATTTTTCAGTGTGAGAGGTATATCGAGGGGCTCTTTTAGCATATGTGTAAGCTGTGCAGAAAATCTTTGCAGATGAGCCAGATCATTTTATATCCTTAGCTTACGGTGTGTGGGAGGGGGGGAACACACAAACCATACCCCCCCCCCCCCCCCCCAAAAAAAATAAAAACAAAAAAAAAAGAAAAAAAAAAAATCCCCCCTTTTTGGAATGCTTTACAGGCTTCTTTTGATGGATAAGAGGGTATCTGTTAAAGAGTGCTTTGATTTCAGGATAGTGGGATAGAAGGGGTAGAAGTAAGAGTAGGGAGACAAGAACCACACTGGGTTTGTAAGCAGCTCTCTCAAGAGCCTCCTTCATTTATTTGAAAATTATTCTCTTCTTTATTATAAATGTATACAAATATATATGCATGCAGAGTGTCATGCTATACATGTTGTTTCTGAGCAAGAATGTAAATTGCGGTCTTCTGTGGATTAAAAAAAAAAAACGTGATTGTTTGGGGCTTATTGAATGTGTTCCCAAGCTTATCATGCCTGAAAATACAGGTTTATGCTGTTTGCAGTCAGCTGAAATGAGAGCTACTGAATATACTGCAAAACATGTCTGCATGCAGATTTAAGATAGTTGTAGCAATGAAACAAAACTTGGAAACTAAAAATTTTAAAAGCTGAAAGGACTGAAATTGTCCTTTTGTTTGTTTGTTTGTTTGTTCTTTCTTTTTTCTAGTTTATTTCGGCTCCCCTAAGAAAAAAGCTCGTTTGGGACTGAATCAAGGTGTTCATAAGCCTTATCATGGCTGAAAATGAAGACTTATGATGTTTGCAGTCTGCTGGAAAGGAGAGGTCCTGCAGTGCTGCAAACCATGTCTGCATATACATTCAAAACAAATTAAAAATTGAAAACTTGTACAGCTACAGAACTGAAAATTATGCCTCGGCATTAAAAGAGATGATAAAGTTTCAAAAAATGAGGGGAAAGATCTGTGAACAGATTACTAGGCAAACATGGGGAGGTTTTGGATCTCACTTCTGTTGACATAGAGAGAGAATTTTATTTCACTTTACATCCTTGATGACTTAGTTACTATTTTCACTTCCTAAATTGATATGTATTTGTCTTTTGTAAACTTGCACAAATATTGATGATTCGATCTTTTTGACGGTGGTAGAAAATGAGGCCAAAGAGGAAAGCTGCAAAAGAATCTTCAAAACAAGTTCCAGTAGTGAAGTCAACCTCAACAGATGAGACACGGACTGGTACAGAGAAGGGACCTGGCTGGTGTTCAGTGTGCAAACGCGATTGTGTCACAGAAGTAGCTTTGAAGCAGCATCTAGAAGGAAAGGGTCACAGGAAGCAGGTAGAGCGCCAGAAAGCAAGGTCGGAGCTGACTGTGAAAACTGCAGATGAAGATAAGGGTGTCGCAACTATGCTTGAAAAAGTATGGATGAAGGTAACAATGATGAGCAAGCCATCTAGGACAGGCAGACAAAAGAGGAAAACAAAAGATGAAGGCAAGGAGAACGATGTGGAGCCCATAGATGGTGAAGGAAATGCTGAAGATCAACCACAAAAAAAAAGGGCAAGAGCTGTTAAGTCATCGAATGCCAATAAACCAGTAGAGGTTATACGATGTGATCTTTGCAATGTCGAGTGTAACAGTAAAGCAGTGCTAGAGGTCCATCTTGGAGGTAAGAAACATGCAGCTCGACTCAAAAAAGCCCAGGAGGCAGCTGTAACTGCGAGTGCAGAACAGCCTGGTTTGGTTCCACAGTGAAACCTTCTTCTTGCAAATAGAGCAAGTTGCAATCTTGTTTGAGTGAGGGAGGCATAGTGGTACAGCTAACACAGATCAGTGTGTCTTCAAAATATAATTCACGGTTGCATCAAAACTAGTAATGGATTTATGTGTTGAGTTGGCCTTCACTTGCTAGGATGGCAAACCTGGTTTTCTTTCTGCTTCCTGCACCCTCGTCCAGCCTGGGTGTGAGCCATCCTGCCAGAAAGGAAAAAGTAACCATCAAGAGCAATTATTTTCTCTTCAGAATTGGTATCTGGTTATGCTACTTGAATCTGTCTACTTATTATCAAATCATGGACGTCAAAAGTGGCAATTTTTAATTCTCTTGCAAAGTACTGTTCCCAAAGTTAGGCATTAGTGTTTTGACCAATTTTTGTGTAGCAGGTTCTGCTCTTTCTAAGCTCAGCAGATCTTTGCACTTAGGCGATTGTCTCATTAGAGTCGATAATCTTATAGATTGTTGCTGTTTCTGGTGCTTCTGTTGTGAGACTGCATGAAATTGTTGATTCCTCGGTGTGTTATGCTGTAGAGGGTGGAGTATTTTCTGATGTTCTTGATATCAAATCATGCATAAGTTTTCAAATTAACTGATACAGTTAATGCAGAGAAAGATAGTTCCAAAGTGTATATTGGCCCTGCTGTAGGGTAAAATTCTGGAGACGAACAATTGAATGTGTATGCCTGAATTTTTATTTCCCCATCGGTAAGAAATGCTGAGTAAGTCACCTGTTCAGAAAATCATTTCATAATATGCATCATACAGTATTCCATATTCATTGAAGGTCATGCACTGCTTTTTCTATTTTCTGAATGAACATCTAAAAAAACACTGAAAGACGACTAATGTTAACCTGCATGGTGCAGAACATGTGCGTGTGCATGCACACTCGCACACACACCCCCCCCCCCCCCCCCCCCCCCAAAAAAAAAAAAACAGCAAAAAAAACACAACCAACAAAATTGATCAATGTGTATGCCTGAATTTGTATTTGCCCATAGATAAAAAAATGCTGGGTATGCCATCTGTTCAGGAAATCACTTCTTTTACGCATCCTATAGTAAGTTTTCCATATTCATTGAAGTTCATGCACTCCTTTTTTCTTTTTCTCAAGGAACAGCTGAAAAAGCACTGAAAGACAACTACTAAAAATTTGCATGGTGCAGGAAATGTGCATCCCCCCCCTCCCCCCCCCCCCCCCCCCCCTTCTTCTTCCTGTTTTCCCTCACACACACACACACACACACCCACACACACACACACACACACACACACACACACACACACACACACACACACACACACACACACACACACACACACACACACACACACACACACACATGAAAGAACGCATGTACATGTGCATGCATCTCCATGGGACTTGCAGTTCTCAAAACTAATAGAAACATTTGATACCATGGGACACTTCTTCCGCGGTTCGAAAATAATAACGGTTCCCTGGAATAATCATTGTAATATTTCCCCTCTCTAAGGTCCACCACTCCTACATATCTAACATATCGGCTTGCCTAGTGGCATGCCCATCAAAGAAGAGAACATGCTTGGTGCTCTGAAGTTTTTTAGTCTGATAGCATAGTAAGCTGCTTATTCCAGTTTTCTTTCTGCATTGCAGAAACGATGGCTATGATGTTGATGGCTATGATGATGATGTTGGATTCAGTATTTGAATGTGAATATCTACCAGCTCCAACTTTCTTAACTATGGATTTGGTTGGGCTTGTGACACGTTCATGATTTTATTGTCTATTTATTTGACATATAACTTAGCCATCAACGTTCTGAAAATTTCATTCCATTTATCAATACCTATCATTTGGACCTGCATTTCTTCACTCCCAAGTGTGCTTAATATTCCAATCTGGTTTCAGAACAGTTTCCCATTCATGATTCCGAAGGTCCTACTTTCTCATGTTCTTTTTTCTTTCTGCATTGCAAAAACGATGGCTATGATGATGATGTTGGATTCGCTATTTGAATGTGAATATCTACCAGCTCCAACTTTCTTAACTATGGATTTGGTTGGGCATGTGACACGTTTATGATTTGATTGTTTATTCATTTGACATATTACTTAGCCATCAACGTTCTGAAAATTTCATTCCATGTATCAATACCTATCATTTGGACCTGCATTTCTTCACTCCAAGTGTGCTTAATATTCCAATCTGGTCTCAGAACAGTTTCCCATTCATGATTCCGAAGGTCCCACTTTCTCATGTTCTTGTCAAGTCTGATTGATCACTACAGGAATATGTCAAGATGCATGCCTGCACATGCGCGCGCACGCGCACGCACACACACACACACACACACACACACACACACACACACACACACACACACACACACACACACACACACACACACACACACACACACACACACACACACACACCCATTCGTGTGCATGCACGCGTGCAGACACACATACAAATTGTTAACCTTTGGTCCAGATCTGCCACACATACCTTGCTAGCAAATAGATAAACTACTTAACCAACACAGACTACACACTTCTTCGGCTGCAGGCTGGTTAGGGTTCTTGGCTAGAGGGACTCTTGTAATAGGGCCCTTAACTTTTCCTCATTCCTTAATGACCGTGCTTCTATTCTTAATAGAATATTGTTCACTACCAAGCCTCATATGATTACACTTCGAATACAAAGACAATCAGTACACAATTAATCACTTATGACAGGGTAATGGCTAATCATCAATTAACACCACATTGAACATAATAGAACAGAAGCAATACAACAGATTTCAGAATTTGACGCAATCTGCGCTCGAAGCATCACCAGTGGTAACCCCTCGCGTTCTTGGTCATCACACCATTGCTATATGAAACATGTCCTTTTGAAGGGGTCACATCCCTTTTTACAATGATTCAAAGCAAATATACAAGATGTTAATTTATATTGATAGCAGACAATGGCTCTAACACTGGCATGCACGGAGGACGTGAACCTTAAGAGGAATTAGAAGTGTACACATTCAATTCTGCATCATTTGGAAGTGCCAATTCATCAAGGATTGTAACTTTAAATGCTTCTTGAGCTTCATCAAAGTTGTGTCTCAGACACTTTTGAGATGTCTTAAGGAGATCTGAAAGTACTATGATCCATCAGAAGAGGAACTAGCAGTCTGATTTTTGTATAACATCGCTTTGGTGTTAGCCTCATCAAAATATTGTGTAATGTCTTCTTGCACATAAAAATCATGTTGAAGCACTTCACATTTGGTGTGATTGGCCTTGTCCAGTTGAACATGAGTTGATCGTAAGTCAGAAGCAATTTATTTATGCTTTTTTTGTGTGGTTGTCAAAATTGAGTTGAGGCGGGTAGCTTCTCCCGACAAAGTAGCATTATTGAATTGTAAATCTTGGAGTGCGCGATAGAGATTGCACTCATTCTGAAACTGTTGTATTTGGTAAGCGTTTTCATTAAGCATTGCTTCCATACCTTCATTCTTCTTCAGAACTGCCTCAATATTTGATTGATGTCAATCATTTGCCTCCTACAAATTGTATACATATCGCCTATCATCTTCTTGCTTACGAGTAGTTTGCTAGAAAAAATCTTTAAGTAATTGCATTTGTCATTTCTCTTGCTCCACCACTCTAGTTACACGATCATAGGAAGCAACATGTTCGGCGAGTTCTGTGTCCAATGTTTGAACACACTTGCACAAAATATCATAGTCAGCCATGAGGTATTGATTGCATTGTTGCACCACATTAAAATGATATGCGATCATGTCATGTGCATGAACCAAAAAAGAACCTATGCCAACCAGGTCTTGCAACTCGAATGCTTGGTTGATCCCAAAAGACTAAGAAGTATTAGAGGGCGTGGGTAACTAAGGGTTCCATCTAGTAGGTGATCCAGAGGGTGTATCCCAAGGATGGGTAGACGGTGAGGTTAGGGAAGGCTTAGTCCATCCGTGGGAGGGACGATGTTGCTGTGAAGTGGAAGGAGAAAGCTGGTCTGCAAAGGGAGAGCGCGGGTGAGCCGAGGAAAAGGGTATATCCATCACAAAGAGTGGGGTTGGCGAAAGAGCAACAGGCAGTACTGTATTAGGCGCAAGAGTCGGCAAAGGAGAGGGTGCTCTTGCAACAGAAACAAGTGGTAGGCCAAGCGGAGGAACAATTGTTGGAGAGGAGGATTGTTGGATAGGAGTGGGAAATGTCATCACTGCGGGGGAGGATGAAGAAGGTTTGTGGCTAAGAACCGAAGCAGCTCACTAGTGATCTAAGTAAAACTCAGTCCATTGAGCATAGGAATGCGGCTAAGTGAATAAGCCACTACATTAAAATTTCCCTTCCTATACCTAAGCTCATAATCAAACTCCTAAAGGGTCTCTGCCCATCGAGCCTATGACATTTAAGGTATGTTTGATTAGAGAGCCACTTAATGCTCTCTTGATCAAACATACTATTGTGAATTTGGCACCATATAAATAATGACACCACTTCTTCAAAGCATGGATAATTGTATACAACTCCTTCTCATAGACGGAGTAATTCTTTTGAGCCGGTTCTAGCTTCTTACTCTCAAAAGATCCTGGTCAACCATCCTGAACTAAAATTGCTCCTATGGCAAAATCACTCGTGTCAGTCTCAACCATAAATGGTTGCTATATGTAAAAGTGGAGCTGTAGCTATTGATATTTTCAATTTCTCCATACTTTGCTTCTGTTCGTCTCCCCAATGAAAGGCTTTCCCTTTCCCTTTAAGCTGTTTCGTCATCAAGACAATAATTTCGGCATAATTCTTAATCAATCTTCGATAGAAACTTGATAAACCAAGGAAAATTTGTAGCTCTTCTAAGTTCCTGGGATGTGGCCATTCCATAATAGCCCTTACTTTTTTAGGATCCATCTAGATTCTGTTTTGGGAGACTATATGCCCAAGGTATCTAACCTTTGTTTTGAAAAATTCACACTTTGGCTCCTTATCAAAGGGTAAATTTTTCCTTAACACTTGGAATACTTTTCGTAAGTGTTCCAAATGCTCTTGTTCAGATCCACTATAGATCAGAATATCATCTAGGAGATATACTACAAAATGCCCTAGATAAGGCCATAATACAGTATTCATGAGCTTCATGAAAGTGGCAAGAGCATTGGTGAGACCAAAAGGCATCACCAAAAACTCATAGTGCCCATATCTAGATCTAAATGCCATTTTAGGGACATCCTCTGCCCTAATCCTAATCTGATGATATCCTGATCTAAGTTCAAGCTTAGTAAAATACCTATCTTGATGTAACTGATCAAATAGGTCTTCCAATCTAGGCATTGGAACCTATTTTTGATAGTTACCTTATTTAATGCTCTATAGTCTATGCATAATCTCATAGGGCCGTCCTTTTTCTTAACCAAGAGCATTGTCGATGCCCAAGATTAGTCACTAGGTCTAATGAAGCCCTTAACTAAATAGTCCTGTAGTTGCCTCTCAACCTCCTCATGTTGATAAACACTAAGCCTATAAGGTGGATTACAAATAGGGTTACTATTCGCAACTACCTCAATAGCATGGTCAATGTCCCCTCTCTCAAGTGGTAGCCCTCTAGGTAAGTCAGTGGGAAAAACATCTCTAAATTAAAACATAAGGTCTTTAAAACCTTTCACAACACACTCTTGCAAGAAATAATAGTAAAAAGTCCTATCCATATCTACATTTCGAGCATGAAAATATACATCAGATGAAATTTCTATACAATGCTCAAAGTCTTGACTATACAACAAAAAGATCTCATGTACATGCTAAAAACGACAAAGACTATAAAACTCTTAAGATGAGATGAGAGGTGCACTAGGTACATCTCTCTCTCCCTGTATACAAAATTTACTTCCATTTCTTTCAAACTCAAGAGTGTTGCTTTGGTAACTACATCTAAGTGTGTCTCCTAACCCCATAGCCACTCTCTACCTAACACAAGGTCTTTCCTCTCCATATTCATGATTTGGAAATCCATGTGGTATAATCCTGCATCTTGACTTTAGAATTGGATACCATAGTATTCCAGATCCTCTTGTCTTTCCCTAGCATCATAGATACTATGTATTTATGTGCATTGGGCTATTGGGGAATCTTTAGCTTTTTGACCAGAGCATAGTTTATAAAATTATGAGTGGCACAATCATCTATTATGACTCGTGCCTTGGTCTCGTATACACTACCATGAAGTTTAACCAAGTCATGTGGTCCAAACTGAGGTGACCACAATGACTGAGTCAAATAGCAAGTGTGTTCAATATCCTCTTGCATCAACTCTACTCCCTTGCAGCTAGAGCTTCCATGAATAGGAAGTGTCTGCACTAGGTGGACTACCTTTTTGCCCTTATAAGGGGCTGTACCACTCTATGGTCCTCTCTTCTTTCCCCCCCCCTTCTTGAGTGGAAGATTCCACTATGAATGGCTAGGAGACAAACACCTAAAGCACAAGTTCTCTCTCTTGGCCCTCTCAAATTGCTCGGTAGGTAACCTAGGCCCTTGGGATCTTTGTTTCTTAATGAAGATTTTGGTTTTCCCTAATGGTACTTTCTTCTTGAACTTAGTGGTACTAAGAGGTTTAAGGGGATAGTCCATTTCCATAGGAGTATACTAAGGACGATTATGGTCCTCATAAATCTAGGAATACTTGATCACCTCCTCAAATGTCTTAGGTGCATTTCTTCTTACCTCTCTCTTGATGGCTTTATCTAAGCCCCTAACAAACCCTCTTGTTTTTTGGAAATCATCAAATCCCTTAAGTTTCAAAATAATCTCCCTATAGTGGGATATGTAAATGGGCAAAGGTCTACCTCTTTGAGTGATCCTATCCCACTCATCCCAGTTCCTCTCTTCCTTATTCTCCGGAAGAAACTCTTTCACGAAAAGAGTTTCAAATTGATCCCAGTCTGTAGGGATAGTATTAGCCTCCTTGAGACTCATCCACCACTTGTAAGCACGG
Source organism: Ceratopteris richardii (assembly GCA_020310875.1). Classification (NCBI taxonomy): domain Eukaryota; kingdom Viridiplantae; phylum Streptophyta; class Polypodiopsida; order Polypodiales; family Pteridaceae; genus Ceratopteris; species Ceratopteris richardii. Next base: position 95,536 of record MU260478.1, read on the forward strand.
GGGCCAAGCGAGAGACTCACCTCTAGCACACAATACTTAGGTGGAGTGCCCTTCAATTGATGCAAATCATTCAATTTTTGCAAAAAAGTGTAGACTGCATCCTTGTTTCTCTCACTGTTGTCCCTTGTAAAGGTAGTTGGCTTCAAGTCTTTTAGGAGGGGATCTTCCCTAGAACTCTTTGCTTTATGCTTACTAGGAAAAGAAGAATCTTTCCTGGCCATATCTATAGGAAGAGTAGGTGTTTCTCTTTCCTTCCTCGCTAGGAAAGAGGTGACATGTGTCTCAAGTGAGATCATTTGAGACTTAAGCTGTTCAATGAGAGACGTCATGCTACCCATGTCTCTCTCTAACATAAGGGTCTGTTCTTTTAACTCTGCAAATTGCTTGTGAGTAAAAAAACTCATCATAGAGATCCACATAAGAATATTCTTCTTCCTGTGGCTCTTTTCCCTCTACCATTTGCTCAACTTCTGGCTCAAGCTATAGCTCTTCCATCCTATGGTTAGGGTGCTCTAGTTTTTCTTTAGGTGGAGAAGTGTTGTCTAATTTTTTTTTTAACCCTAGGAGTCCATATTTCATTCCCCCCATTTACTAACTAGAGTGTGTGAAAGGAATGGAAGTAAACTTAAATATGCAAGAAGAAGAGAAATATAATACTAGAGCACTTCCCTGATACAAAATGAAGCTCCCAAAGTGAAATCAAAGTGATCTTTGAAGCATGAAGGTGGTAATCTACAATGCTCACCAAGCCCAAATGAAAATTTGAAATGTCAAATTGGCCGAGGAGGTTCTAGTCACAAAAAACTAGCAAGAGCGATGGCAAAAACATATAGCTATAGCCTCAAATGAGCAAAATGAGTCAAACTAAAGCACTTTTAATTTTCACCAGTCCTCAGTCCAAACTAGGTTATCCAATACCTATGTTTCAAAAGTATGAAGTTATTCCAAGTAAAAAAAGTCGATTTGGACGCCAAATAATGAAAAACTTGGCCCGAAAGTGACCGCCTAGTTTTTGTTGAAGCGGTGCAGAGGGATTTTGATTGATCAAATCTTCTCCAAATTATTCACCATTTGTGATCAGAGCTTAGGATTGTAGCTTCATAACGTGAAAAAGATTTCTCAAATCAGATGTTGGGTCACAAAGCTATGGTTCAGAGAAGGCGGGTATGTCAAAGGTAAGAAGTGGAAGAGCAATTCTTCATGAAGGGGTGACTTTGGAAGGCCAAAACTAAGAGCTTCAAGCTTCTTTAGCTATCCCAATGAGCGATGCCCCATCTCCACAGCCCACAGTACATGTGTATGCCCTTGATTGTATTTATATTTGCTCACAAGTTGAGTTTTGTAGCCCTTAAAGCTGAGAAAAAAAAAAACTAAATTTTTGAGTTTTTATTACCTCCTTCTCAGTGGTTGGACAAGGCATTTGAGCTTGAAAGCTCCTCATACAATGGAGAATAATCCCATAGATTGATGCGCAACAACGAAGTAGAACTTCATATATAAAGTTCTCTCCTCATTGTCACCATCTTGGAGAAGGATGGGAGGGAAGCTCTCCCAATGGAGGCTCTTGCACGCTTGTTTTTGAGTGTGAACTGGTCATTACTTTGGCCTCCATGTGTGTACACCTCAATGCATGTCATGGTTGTTGCTAGCTCTGATGCCAATGTTGGAACCCAATGAACCTCCTTGTTTTACCACTCATGCAACACGATTCTCGATGAGCACAAAGAAAAACCACCGCTGACTATATCCTCATAATCGGACATGAATCCCAAGAGATGACACACAAAGATTGAAGTCATAGATGTCGCCCAACTATGTGAGCTTCCAAATAAAATCCCTCCTCTCACTCTTTCATCCCCCATAATGGCAATGAAACATGGCCTCTCACATGAGTGCTACTTGGCACTCGTGTGAGTGCCTATCTCACCATAACTAAGAGGTGGTTCACACCTCTTCTCATGTTGCACTTAAATTTTGAAAAGAGATAAATTTTTTATTGATGGAACTTACTCAATCCATGGTGGCACTTTCTTCTCTCCCATTCTTTCATTTCACCAAGAACTTCCTATATAAATGACTTCTTGTCTTTTTATCTTGAATATGTAGTATTTTTTCTACTTCATGAGGGACATTCTGTAATGGAATGGTTTGGACTATTTTATTCCGAGATACAAGATTATCTTGTTTAGTAAGTTTTCCTTTTAGTCTATTAACATGAAAAACTAAGTGAAGTAGACAATCTTCTCAAAGCTTTAATTCATAAACCATAGCACCAATGTTTCTAATAATTATGAAAGGACCACAATAACTTAGAGATAGCTTAGGATAGTTTCCTACTTTTGAATTTTTGAATTTCACAAAAAATTTTTAAATAAATTCTATCTCCAACTTAAAAGGAAACTTCTCACCTCTTAGGGTTGCTATATGCTTTAGTTATATCATGGGATTTGTTCAGCTACCTTCAACCTAAAGTTCATATCTTTCGAGAAATCTTTGGAAGCTTGGACTTTCTCATTTTGAAGTCCTAATACATATTGTGCTTTGGGTTGGAACCTAAACATTAACATGAATGGACTATTCTCTATTGTAGAATGCTAAGCACTATTGTAAGAAAACTTAAACAAGGGTAAATAGCCCTCCAATCATAGTAGTTTGAAGATACATATGCTCTCAACATATCTTCAAACACTTGATTGAATCTTTCTATTTGCTTGTCTGAGTGTGGATATTCAATAGTACTCATGCTCAGCTTTGTTTCTAATTGACTAAAAAAACTATCCCAAAATCGCTAGTAAATTTTCTATCTTTATTTGATATTATATCTTGAGATAGACCATAGAGTCAATAGAGATGATCAACAAATAACTTGGCTAGTTATGGAGTTTTAACTATAGTTTAGATAGGAATGAACCAAGCCATTTATTCAAAAAATCTATGATAACCCAAACTGAATCATGTCCTTTCTAGATTCGCCCTAAGCCCGTAATAAAATCCATGGAAATACTTTTCCACTTTCCATTGGGAATTTCCAGGGGGTGTAACAAGCTACCAATCTCAAACTTCTCTCCTTTATTTACTTGAAAATTTTTACACAAGTTCATAACTCTGTACATATTCATGTGCACTTGGCCAATAAAACTGTCTTTTGATCAATTCATAGTTTTTGATTCTTGGATAGGGATAAGATACTTGTGAACCCATATCAAAAGCCATAGAAATGAATCATGTGGCTCATTAAGCTATTTAGCAATGATGATGATTTAGTGTTGGATTTGTTCTCTAGAACAGGTAATTAAGCTTTTATGTAGTTATTTCTTAGCCAAGGATGCTAGAAGCAATTCTAATGCAGATATTTATTATAGGTACTACATTGGCATGATCCTTGAAGATGTTTAGGTATTGCATAGTAGTTGAGAATGATGAAGCTCAAGTAACTTTCATTCGGATGTGTATAAATGGGCTGAATGAGTGTCCTCATGAAGACCAAGATGTGGGTAGAAAGCACATCAACAATACAAAAAGATTCCAACCTTCATCAAGCACTACAACAGATCGGCCGTATACCGAGGTTTTTACAGAGGGAAATGAATGCGCGTATTTTTGCCCCGATGTCAATGTAGGTGTTGGTATGCACGTCGGTATTAAAGTGCGGGTATGGGCATCGGTATAAGCGTCGATATGAGCGTCGGTATGAGCATCGGTATAAGCGTCGGTATAAGCGTCAGTATAAACATCAGTATTATCGACGCCCATATTGATGCCCATACCGATCGCTCTGTTGGGTGTACCGTCGCGTATACCGTCGCCCGCTGGGTGTATCGACGCTTATTCCGATGACATTACTGGGAGTACCGTCGCTTATACTGACAATCAAATCTGCAAATTTTTTTTTGGGTAGAGTGTGTTGTCTTTTGCTACCGCAACATTACCATGATGTTGCTTAGCAAAAGACAATACGCTCTGCCCAAAAAAAATCGAGTACATGTGATGTGTACTCTCATGTCAAACAAAATATAATTTAATAAAACAGAATATTATTGGACACAAAAGAGATAATCAGAATGAACCATGAACCATGTACAAAAAGAGTTATATATTTCATAAATGAAGCATGTACAAGAGTGTGGCAAACCACTGTCATATATGACGCTTTTACAAAATGTCGCAAAGCAATGCATTACCATATAAAAATCAAATACAAAATTTTGGTGTGCCACTACCATACACATGCAAAGAACATTCCGTATTAACAGTCCTGCAACAAAGAACATTAATGAAATGAGATAAATTCACATGAAATTTACAAACAACAAGTAAAAACCAGGTTTATAAATTAATCACCTCATTGCAAATTCTCCCATGAAACGATCGAACCGCATCCCTCCAAGTCCTCCAATAGTGCAGTCAATCCATGACGATATCCATAAGCCTCCTCCGTTCGTGTTGGAGGATGACCCATTGCCAGCTCCTGCAACAAATATACAAAACATTAGAGGACCATACATGAGAAACTTAACACAAATAAATTTAATAAATCAAATGGTACTTATAAACTCGTGACGCATCGTGTCATATCTGCCGCTGCCCAAATATGACGGTCCAACCGTATCTAAACGTGTGGCTGTGGCATCTTGCTGTTGGCGATATCGGTAAGGAGTTTGCTGCTGCTCGTCGCGAATCATATCCCACTCCTCAACATCTAGCCATACATGCTTTGGTAAGCTTGCTCTGAAAGCATCACGAGCCTCGGATCGTCGATGGGACATAGCTTCACGTGCGATGTGTAGAATCCACTCTGAACTGACAAGAGGCTGTCCATCGACTAGTCGGAACTCCTGATAAATCATCTGTGTGATATAATTCTTCCGATCTTTATCTTGTTCACTCCATTTCAACATGATAGAGTGTCCAAACTGTATGGAGCAAAGCTGTCGTATACGTGCACACATTGCTTTGCCAACCGCATCCATCACCGGAGCTCCATCTCGGATACTATACACCTTGGAGTCATCATGGTCGTGAGCACTCCGAGGTGTACATGGTGTTCCACGCGGTGTACCGCGTGGTGTACCTACATATGAGGTACTCGGGCGACACAACGTTCATCGCACTGCCTCCACAACAGTCACCTCCTCCAAGCCTCCCTATAGATCCACTCCTAGAAGCTCCTACTCCAGAGTGTGACCTCGACCTATGAGACGGGCCAGAACCTGTATCGCACTGAGGTGTCGAACGCACATGTCTACTACTAGACCCAGTAGGGGATGGCTGAAAAGATGGTCATGGTGGAGTCATAAAGCTAGGAGACATACCTCCTGCGGGAGTAGCACCACATGCAGGAGTGACACCGGCAAGAGTGACACCAGCGGGAGTGACACTGGCGGGAGTGAGGCTGGCAGGAGTGAGGCCGATAGGAGTGAGGCCGCCAAGAGTGAGGCCGGGAGGACTGCTACCACGAGCGATCCAACACTGTGACGCAACGACCACGAGCGATCCAACACTGTGACTGCTACCTGAGAGATGAACTCTAAAAACTGATCCTCTATCATGGAATGTGGAGTGACTGGGGGACTTTCTCCCATCGTGCTCTGTAACAAAAGAACTCAAATAATTAGCATGTGATAATAAAGATAATATAGAGAAATAATAGTGTACAAAAAAAACCTAGCAAAAAAAATTAACAAAAATTAGTACGTACAAGTGTTTGATTAAAAAATCCTCTAGTCTAGCATCCTCTTGGAGATGCGATGCACCAAGAATATCTATCTCTATATTGATGGCTTCTAAATCGCTTGCTATGCTGGTTTCTTCCTGATCATCGTCTATTGCTTCGTCTTCTCGAACAATGACCTCTTCTTCAATGACCTCTTCTTCTCGAACAATGATCTCTTCCTCCTCGACTATCGAATGAATCTCTGAGTCCACTACAGATGGACTTTCTTCTACATCTATGTTCTCATAAATTTGTCTACTACGTGGGGCGACTTGTAAAACAAATAGCCACTCTGGATCTTTTGAATCTGGTATAAAAACAACTTGCTCACAGTGTTCAGGAAGTACAAATGTATCCCTTTCATCCGTCCATAATTTTGTGGAGTCGACTTGAAGCAAACCGCTTTTATCCTGCCTCACTGTTGCGTTTCTTCTAGAGGTGACTAATTTGAACCACTTCACATAAAAAACAAAGTAATCAAACTTCCTAAAAGATAGTTTCAAGATATCTTGAATCACACCTCAATAATCTAGCTGGCCTTCTTGAGCATTATCATCTCTTGCACTCACTCTACTTTTTTAAGAAAAGTTCACCATCACCCCACGATCAAAAGTAGACCTATTTTTATCGATTCGTGCAATTCGAAAGTGTCGTCCATGAGACCATAGTACACCGTATTTAGTATACTCCCAATCACATCCCTTTGCGAGTTCTTCTTCTTCTTCAGAGATATCTTCACCCGCTGCCTTTGCTTGTGAAACTGCTATATCTAGCCATCTGCTCGTTGGAAAAGGTGGAAGAGGTCAAAGACTTTCTAGAAGAGGCAAAAATTGAGTGGAACGATTCCTTCGAAACTAAGCTCTTTCCTTTGCGTTGGTTTCCTTGGCAAGCTCATACTTTTCTAACCACTTTTGCATAGGCTCATAGTTAACTATGCAAAACTTCATTGCCTTCTCTTTGAAAGCTGCATCCATTTTTCATTGCAATCCTTTACCTTGTGGTTCATTGCCTACGAGACGAACATCTTCATCATCGCTCCATAAGCTAGGCATTTCGGGATCCGACATACGTAGAAACTCAGTTATGAATACAAGAGACCCTTGTACAAGCCATCCCTCTGCCATGCTACCCTCTGGACGTGCTCTATATCGAACAAACCCTTTTGATGTCTTCATAAAGTGCTCTAAGAAAAACATCCATCGACTATGGACAGTTCCTACTATTGCAACTTCATCTACCACATGAACCAGTAAATGAAGTTGAATAGTGAGAATACTTGTGGGAAAGTATTTCTCTACCATACAAATAGCCTCAATAGCATTGAGTTTACACTCTCTATGCTATCTTTATTTATCTCTTTAGAAGAGATCCACCATACGAAAGAACTACTTTTATAAATGGTTCTTTGTACATCCTCCGAAAGACAATCTTTTAGGGCTACAGGGAGCACAAACTGTAAAAACTTATGCCAATCATGAGACTTGAGCCCTCCAAGATTGTTGTTTTGTGTGAAAGCAGTCTTTAGACACCTCATGCATCCAGTAGGTATTCGAAACTCTGAAATTGTTTTCTTCACTTGTTGCTCTTCCATCCTGCGAAGCACCCAAGGAGCTCTTGGTAACGATACTATTCCATTGGGCTTAGTAATTGCCCACAACTCTCGCATATGACCTCGCTCTTCTAAGTCCTCCCTTTGTGCTTTGCTTTCTTTCTTTCCGATCAAAGTTTTCCAAAGAATCTCTCCCACATTCTTAAGAATATGCATCGGGTATACCAAAAGATTGATCAATAATTCACTCCAATAAGGGAGTTCATGAAAAATGGACAACTGTTTCATGCCAGCGATTGGATTTTTTGAATCCCACAGCTGTTTCCAATCGCTAGCTTTCATTTGACGTTGCGCTTGCCAACCAATTTATCCTTCACGTAAAACATGTCCATCAGGCAAATATCTATGGTGTCCTTCATATACAGTTTTACATAGTGCTTTGGAATAGTGTGCTTCGAGTCGTGGTCCGCATAAGGGACAAGCATGGTAACCCAAAATCAATAAACATGAACATTCACCATAACCAAGCCAATTATGCATCGTCCACATAAGTATGCCTTGCACTTGCACGTCTCGTCTTCTTATAGGTTGAGACATGTCACGCACAGTAATCCCATCCCATAAAATGCGCAGTTCTTCCACAAGTGGTGCAAGATATACATCCATGTTTTTTACCTTATACTTACTTGGTACAATAAGAGCTAATAATAAATGACCTTTCTTTGTGGCCAGCCATGGTGGGATGTTATAATTGACCAAATATACAAGCCATGTGCTCCATGAAGAACTGCGTAAACCAAATGGATTCACTCCATCCATAGCTAGGCCTAGATGTATGGACCGAGGCTCACTAGCAAACTCTGGCCACTTACTATCTATGTGCTTCCAAGCATCAGAGTCCGCACGCACTCGCATTACACCATTTGTAGACCTTCTCTTTGTATGCCATGACACTAGCTCAGCTATAGATTTGCATCTAAACATGTTCTTAATTCGTGGAATGATAGGAAAGTGGCGAAGAACCTTTGCGGGGATTGCTTCGCCTACAAGGTCTTCTCTAAATCTATTTGCTCCACACTTTGGACATATGTGGAGATGCTCATAGTCATTCTGAAAGAGGATGCAATCATTCGGACAAGCATGAATCTTAGTATAATCCATTCCAATGGACTATAAAAGTTTTTTTGCATCTCCACGTGTTGGAGGCATGTCACTGCCCTCTGGCAAAAATTGATCTTTAAGAAGCCTGCAATAAGCAATTAAAACGATATTAGTAAATAAAGTTATTTTGATACAACAATGAAAGTTTATTTCAAATCCACTTACCTGAACAATTCAGTGACACTACTATCTGACCATCCATAAATGGATTGCAGATTGAGCATCGCGAGTGATGCATGTAGTACAGATATCTTTGCTCCATTGTAAAGTGGTAAACGAGCTAGTCTTCGCATGTTTTCATATTCTTCATCGACTTTTGATCGTGGAAATTCTGTTGTGTCCATGAAACTCTCGACATCTTCACCATCATGATCTTCGTCCATCTCATAAAATGCTTTGAGCATCTCTTCCATATGTTCATTCCGTGTAATATTATTAGTACTTGCTTGTACGTCCAAGTCCTTTTTTGTTCTCTTTTGTCCACGAGATGTTACCGATGCAATGTCGTTTGGGTCCATCTGCTCACCTGGGGGACCATGCGAATGGTAGCGTAGGTTTTCTAGTCGACTTTTATCAAAGGATCCATACTTTCTAACATGTGTAGTACAAATCCATCGTTTCCAATAAATTTGATACCTGCACTGAATGCAAGGATATGCCATTCTCTCCTCCGGATCCAAACAAGCCATCTGATACAATATGGACATTTTAGAACATCTATTTTTTTATTAAACCTAAAAATCATACTCCTAAAGACTTAAACCTAAAATACTAAAACCTAAATAATTAAACACCTAAAAAAACCTAAAACCCTAATCCTAAAACCCTAATCTGAATATATAGATAAAATACTCCTATTTTATCTATATATTCAGATTTTTTTTCTTAATTAATCCTATTTTTATATATTTAATTAAATTATTTAAAACACTAGTTCTTTTTATATTTATTTATCTAGATAATTATCCTATTTAATATATATATATATATATATATATATTTACATATTCAAATTTTTTCCTTAATTTTTTCTATATTTTCTCTTTATATAAATTTAATTGAGTTATATGTATGCCTAAATCCTAAAACCCTAATATTAAAGATCTAGACCTAAAATATGTATATTTCTATATGCATGTGTATATACATGTATATATGTATTATATATGTATGTGTATGTGTGTATATATGTTATGTAGGTGTTAAAACCCTAAAACCCTAATAGAAAAGACCTAGACCTAAAACATGTATATATGTGTATGCATGTGTATATATATGTGTATGTGTATATATATGTGTATATAAATAGGTGTATAAGTATATGTGTGTATGTGCATGTGTATGTATATTTACTCTGATTAAAATGAATTTTATATATTTAATCTTATATATTAAATTTATTTATTTAAAACACTAGTTCTTATTATATTTATTTATCTATATAATTATCCTATTATATATATATATATATATATATATATATATATATATATATATATATTTATATATTCAGATTTTTTTCTTAATTAATCCTATTTTTATATATTTAATTATATTTATTTAATTAAATTATTTAAAACACTAATTCTTTTTATATTTATTTATCGATATAATTATCCTATTTTTTATATATATTTATTTATATATTCAGATTTTTCCTTAATTTTTTTCTATATTTTCTCTTTATATAAATTTAATTGAGTTATATGTATGCCTAAACCCCCCCCCTAATCTTAAAGATCTAGACCTAAAATATGTATATTTCTGTATGCATATGTATATACATGTATATATGTATTATATGTGTATGTGTATGTGTGTATATATGTTATGTAGGTGTTAAACCCTAATCAGAAAGACCTAGACCTAAAACATGTATATATGTGTATGCATGTGTATAAATATGTGTATGTGTATATATATGTGTATATAAATAGGTGTATAAGTATATGTCTGTATGTGTATGTGTATGTATATTTAATCTGATTAAAATGATTAAAATTAAACCTATTTTTATATATTTAATCTTATATATTAAATTTATTGATTTAAAACACTAGTTCTTATCATATTTATTTATCTATATAATTATCCTATTTTATATATATATATATTTATTTATATGTTCATATTTTTTCTTTATTAATCCTATTTTTATATATTTAACTATATATATTTAATTAAATTATTTAAAACACTAGTTCTTTTTATATTTATTTATCTATATAATTATCATGTTTTATATATATATTTATTTATATATTCAGATTTTTTCCTTAATTTTTTTTCTATATTTTCTCTTTATATAAATTTAATTGAGTTATATGTATGCCTAAACCCTAAAACCCTAATCTTAAAGATCTAGACCTAAAACATGTATATTTCTATATGCATGTGTATATACATGTATATATGTATTATATGTGTATGTGTATGTGTGTATATATGTTATGTAGGTATTTAAACCCTAAAATCCTAATCAGAAAGACCTAGACCTAAAACATGTATATATGTGTATGCATGTGTATAAATATGTCTATGTGTATATATATGTGTATACAAATAGGCGTATAAGTATATGTGTGTATGTGTATGTGTATGTATATTTACTCTGATTAAAATGATTAAAATTAAACCTATTTTTATATATTTAATCTTATATATTAAATTTATTTATTTAAAACACTAGTTCTTATCATATTTATTTATCTATATAATTATCCTATTATATATATATATATATATTTATATATTCAGATTTTTTTCTTAATTAATCTTATTTTTATATATTTAACTATATAGATTTAATTAAAATATTTAAAACACTAGTTCTTTTTATATTTATTTATCTATATAATTATCCTATTTTTTATATATATTTATTTATATATTCAGGTTTTTTCCTTAATTTTTTTCTATATTTTCTCTTTATATAAATTTAATTGAGTTATATGTATGCCTAAACCCTAAAACCCTAATCTTAAAGATCTAGACCTAAAATATGTATATTTCTGTATGCATGTGTATATACATGTATATATGTATTATATGTGTATGTGTATGTGTGTATATATGTTATGTAGGTATTTAAACCCTAAAATCCTAATCAGAAAGACCTAGACCTAAAACATGTATATATGTGTATGCATGTGTATAAATATGTCTATGTGTATATATATGTGTATACAAATAGGCGTATAAGTATATGTGTGTATGTGTATGTGTATGTATATTTACTCTGATTAAAATGATTAAAATTAAACCTATTTTTATATATTTAATCTTATATATTAAATTTATTTATTTAAAACACTAGTTCTTATCATATTTATTTATCTATATAATTATCCTATTATATATATATATATATATTTATATATTCAGATTTTTTTCTTAATTAATCTTATTTTTATATATTTAACTATATAGATTTAATTAAAATATTTAAAACACTAGTTCTTTTTATATTTATTTATCTATATAATTATCCTATTTTATATATATATTTATTTATATATTCAGGTTTTTTCCTTAATTTTTTT